>CAEGAD010089627.1:0-34001 GCA_903067055.1 Poeciliopsis paucimaculata
GGGGCCTCCTTGCACAACCTACACCTTGGGTCTTGTCTGGTGTGGTAGATCTGGGCCTCTATTGCTCTGGTGTTTAGGGTCTGTTCCTGGGCACCCAGGATGAGGGCCTCTGTGCTGAAACAGCAAGGAGAACAATACCGGCTAGAGATGAGTTGTATGAAAAATGAATTGGAAAAAGCAATAGAACATCACCTGCTGTCCGACACGCTGAGAGCTGAAGAAGAAGATTTATAACAGAAACACATCCAAGTTTTCCAAGAGAAAGAGGAAGACTCACAGAGCCAAGTCGACCTGGTTACAGATTTAAGTCGAGAGGTTTCTTCAGAGGAGGAACTCCCAGGAGAAACCTTACCAGGTTGTTCCACGGATCCTGAATCCACAGAAGAGCTCAAGATCACTGGAGAAACCATCCTGGAGGATTTGGACCATCCAGATATGAAAACCATGCAGGATGGTAAAAAGAAGAAATCAAAATTTTTAATTTGGAAAACAGTGCGAAACATGCTGGGATTGAAGAAGTCAAAAAAAACAACAAAAAAACAAAAGAGCGAAGACAATAAAGAACATGTCTAATGTTGTTGATTTTGATATTTAGAGAAGGAGAAAGACTTGCAAGAGAGGAACCGAGGACCGGAATCGAACACGTGGAGGTTGTAGTCTTTGTGTTCGGGGCGCCAAGCGACGCTCCGTCAAGAGGAAATTTAAAATGGCAAAGTTTTTCCTCCCATTGACAAACTAGAAAATAGATCCCTTCCCAACCCAATTGGAAAAAACGTGGGCAGCCTGATGGTGCAGCAGTTAGCGCTGTGTCTTCACAGAGACCATCTGTGTGGAGTTTGCATGTTGTCCCCGTGTTTGCGTGGGTTTTCTCCGGGTGCTCCGGTTCCCCCCACATCTCCTAAAACATGTAGGTCAGGTCAGTTGGTCACTGTAAATCGCCCACAAAAGAGTTTAAGAAACTCCAAACATGTGCAGTTTTATTGTTAAATTTGTAAAATTAATTGAATCAGCCGTACGTTAGACATTTTCCCTTTGCTGGTTTAGTGGTAGGGGCTCAGTGCTACAACACTCGGCTCAATTTTTATAGCAACGTGTTGATTTAAGAATTTAAATTTCTTCTTTTAATAGCAATGATTTCTGTTTATTTTCCTCATTGCACTTGTGCTTTTATGGTTTGTCCTTTAGTTTACCTTTTCTACTCGCTTTTTATATTAAATTACCCTGAATTGTAGCTCGTTAGACTGTGTTTAAACTTGTATTTTAAAAAGATTAGCAAAAGGATCATGCAGTGGCTTTTTTAGGGCGATTGTGGCTCTGTGGGTAGATGGTCGTCTTGTGACCAGAAGGTTGTAAGGTCGATTTCAGCTTCATCAGCCACATGTTGAGGTGTCCCTGGGCAGGGCACTTAGCAGCACGTTGCCCACCGACCTGCATGTGGGTGTAAATGTGTGTGTGGGTGAATGTGACTGTAGTGTGAAGCGCTTTGAGTGGTCAACATGACCAGCAAGTTCAGTCCATTTACCTTTTTTTCTTTGATAAATCCCGTTTTTCTTTTTATACCAAACATAAAAAGCTGATTTAACACGTTTGGACTTCTTCAGGTTGCAGGGTGTTAAATTCAGACTATTAAATTCCTGAAGAAATTTAACCGGGGCCTGCCAATGTGTGCCCGTTGGTTTGGACCCAGCATTCTGATGCTCAAAATTACCATCAATGTTAAGTTTGGCTAAAAATTACAAAGTAGCCTGTGGAGAGTAACAAGCATGTTGACTAACATGGACGGGAACCATTCACTATGTTAAAATGAGTGTCTAAGCTAAAATTAGCCAAAATGCTAATGTTAGCATGAATACTCTCAGTAGCATGTGGGGTATCACCAGCATGTTGTCTGTAATTGACTTACTCCATTCAGTATACTAAACATGGCTAATAAGTAAGAGAAATAGCTAATACCTTATTTAAGGTAAAAGGCTAATGCTAATGCTCTGCCTTGCGCAGCAAGACAGAGCATTAGCTCTGGTAACATTCTTGGTACCTAAAAGAAAATGCAGAGTAACCTTATTGCACCGCCTGTGGCGGTGAATGAACCTGACAGGAATATGGAGGCTTTTATTTTGAAATTTTCATTAAGCTTAATTTAAAGTTGCCACACTAATCCAGTGTGTAACAATGGTTGGTTAAAATCGGTTATAAAATCCCCAAAACACAAGTAGTTCTAAAGGCCAGCTCATTCCTCAGAGTTCTGTAGTTAAAACTACAATGATGCATTTTTGTAGTCCTAATCAGCTGCTCTGCCCTGCTGTGTTCTGTTGCTATGGTAATGGATCCTCTGCCAGCTGCGAGTCAGGGAGACAGAATTCTATTAGTTTGAGGCAGCCATGTTTGACTAAAAAAAGCAGACCGAACAACTCTTTCCCGTTCGGGAACCGTGATACGTATTGGAAAACCGAGAGGGCTACTTGTCGTCTCTGATAGTCCCGCGATTCATATCTCTACCTCACTCATAGTAATAGCAGTGTTGAGACAAAGATGGTGTGTACCGAGCTCCAAAATTTTTCAGAAATAGGCCTACATTGAAGTCAATCTGGCTGAGCGTGTGGAAATCTTGTAAGCCCTGGCAAAATTTCGAAAACATTTTACCGGAGCAGACACTCGTATCGATGTCATGACCGACTTTGATACCAATAGGGCGATATTTGTGGGTGTGACAACGATTTCAAAATTTATTTGGGGTCAAAATTGTACTCCTTCCCACTTAGCGAAACGTCAATTAACCTCCAGTTTTGGCAGTTTGTAACTGCTGAATATTTTTGCTCGTTTTTCGCTTTTTATGTCGCCGTTGTAACTCCGAATCCCACTAAAAGTAATAGCTCCCTTTTCGTTTTGATACCACTTTTGTGGGCATGCAGCGGTACGAGCCGAATTAACAGTGATGGAAGAAAAATAAATAAAGATATGAATAAATAAAGAGACATTCTATTAGGTGAAAACAATAGGTGCCTGCCATGCAATGCATGGAGGTCAGTCACTGCTCTCCCCATGCATTGCTATGGGCAGGCCCCAATTAACTAAACAATTTAATGTGTTGTTTTTTTAATCAATGTTTCCATGGAGACCACATACCATTTTGTGGGCGTGATGAGGTAATTTTAAAAAAAACTGGTTCCAAAACTTATTTTAAATCAAAACAGCTATAGTCACCTTTAAAGTATTTATATTCCTCAAACACCCCCACTTCTTCTTCTTCCGTGATGGAAATAGGAAATAGGGTTTAATCTGAAATCTACAATCATATCCTTCGTTTTACATTCAAGATTGACCCTCATGAAAGATCATGGTCTATGACAGAAAATAAAAATGGACGAAGAACCAATTTAGGTCTAGACCACATTTGCAGTGGGGGACCAGTGTGGCGTTTTTTCATTGGTACACAGAACATCCACATTTCCTTGCCAAATTGACAATAAAGTAATTCTGTCTCTTAAAGTCTAACAATAAGATGAAATAAAATAATCCAAAACAAAACAGTTAGCCACCGTTTAGAACCAACCTGTCGTCAACAAACCTCTGACAGCTTCACAGTACAGGTGCATTTATACTGAGATTACGTTGCTTATAGGGAGATTTATATTATTTAAATGACCTCCGAAGAGGTCATTTAAACAGTTTTATACACTCCTGAATAAAACACAGTTTTATTCAGGAGTGCACTGTATTACAATGTAGGTCACCCCTCTCAAATTTTTATCTGTAAAAAGTTTTGAAAGTGATGCTCCTCCTCATAATTATGTGCAGTTGGCCTATTATATAATGTAAACTACATTGAGGGTTGTGGTTTGAGTGTGAATACTTTTGCGAGACATTGTAAATGAATACTGTTTTTATTCAGCCATGTTCTTCCTCACAATTATGAATTAGTTTTAAAGAGTTCTCTGACATTTAACTTCAAAACTTTTAGAATTTTTTTTTCTCTTTAAAGAAAATGTCTCTCACACAATGATTTGTGGAAGCATTTCCTCATATTGCACTCGCAAAAATGTTTCACGCTCTAGCCACTGGATTACTTTTTTTTTTAGGCTGCTGCTCACATTTCATGGAAAAGCTGCAGCATCCGTTTGTTTTTAACTAAAAACTTTGTACACAAGTGTCTCTTTGGCGCCTCCTTCTGTTTTTAGCTGGAATTTACAGTGAAATTTAATCGTTTCTCAATTAAATCCCAAGTAATTTCTTCTCAAAAAGCGAAAGAGCCTATGGCTCTGCACATGATCAGTCATCACACAGCTTCATGGAGGATCACTTTTTATTAAACAGATGCTGCTTATGTGACTCACTCTCATCACATGCACATTATTGTATGACTAACCAGTAAATCACAGTCTGGTATCCAGGCCTCGGCTGTTTAATTTGCACGCAAATCCTTGGTTTCAATTACATATAGTCATTTATTTATTAATCAGCTGCTTTCACAATACTCAGTTTTAGATCTCTTTTCGACAGCACACGACAAGAAACGACAACAATAACAACACACACTCCGTTAATAACTTGGTTTCACGACATCTGCAAGGGTCGCCCGCAGACTCCGAAATGCGTACCGGGTGTGGTTGCCATGGGCGCAATGATGAAACTACCCATATGTAAACATAAATCTCTGAACACCGACACAGATGCAGCTATAAATACACACCAGCACATGTGGAATGACAGTAAATATATAACTCTCCAGTATGATTTCTGTATTCACTTCACATAAAAAAATAAAATAAAAAAAAAAAGCTAATCACTTGTTTTAAAACGGGAAAAAAATAAACGTTAAACTAGGACAATATATAAAAAGTCTTTTTGTCCCTTGGTTGTAAAAGTGGCAGAGGCTTTCTGATGAGCGGTTTTTACCACAGGGAATGATCATGCAGCACAGTCGTGGCAGAAGCTGACCAAACATTGAAGGTCCAGGGGGGAGACAGTGTGAGAGAACAGGAAGAACATAACTTAATAAACACACGGCATGAGGATGAAAACTGGACGACTGTTTAAACTTTGAAATCTAACAGGTTGCAGTCGATCTTGTAGTAGACGTAGGGATAGTACTCCTGCTGGCTCAGGTTCAGGCCTGGGATGTCCATGGCAGACTGGAACGAAACAGAAGACTTAGTGTGTGGAGAAACGTTGAGTTTGTGCAGAGGAATCATCTCAATACATCTTAATCAAGCTGTCCATTAAACAAAATAGGGTAATGGTTTGTTTAAAACTAACATGGTGGAAGAGGAAAATTACATCCAAAGTCTGTGTTGTCACAGCATATCAATATCCATACCTAAAATTAATCAATTAAGAACAAAGTATAAAGATCTATAAAGCAATACAACATTGCTGGAAATAAATTTAAAAAATCCATAAAGCAGAACAAAGAAGAAAAATCAAAAGTAGTGAAATGTTAATTTTTTTTCTAAAGTAATATGGAAGCTCTTTTTTTTTTTAAACCACAGTTGGTTATAGGATAAATAGAGATTTTAAAAATGTCTGATGAAAATTAGATGCTGTTTACATTAATGTGTAATGCAGAACTCTCCCTCCCCCACCTGTTTCTATGTACTGCTGTTCATCTGGGTGAAACAGGTTCCTATATGTTTCTCATGCTTATAAGACAAATGACTGTGGCTGCTGTTTAAAAATAGTTGCAGCTGTAAAAAAGAAAAGCTTAAATAAATGGTATTGATGGGATTATGTTAATGGTTGCTTCCTCAGAAAGATTAAGAATAATTGTTTTTCTGTATTAAATAAAAACAAGTAAGTTATTATTATTTCTTTTACATTCTTGGTACAAGACTGTGGTATTTTTACTCATATTGTGGCAATCTAATGTTTTAATTCCATCCCTCCTTCTCTTTTCCACAAATGTGAATGCGATGTGAATGATCACAGAAATGACATGTTAAAAAAAAATCTAACTCAAAAGTGTGAAATACAGAGAAAAAAGTCATGTGCCAAATACACACCCCTGTTGTCCATAACCTAAAGATCTAGAAAATATGCTATGGAGGAGAATGAGGCACCTGATTTGAGAAACCAAAATATTTTTTGTCACTTATGCATTCAATATAAAAAAGAACTAGTTTATTTTTTAGGATTGGAACGTAGTTTCTACAAAACACGTTCTTAGATTGAACTCAGTGTTTAGATGTCTTTTTTGTAAATGGCCTTTAATAACTGAAAAGAGTTTTTTTCAGTCTTTAAAGACACTGTCTCTGGATTATATACTAATAATCACATTAAAGTATTGTTTCTCATGCTTTATTAATAAGCCTAGTGTTTTCTTAATGTCCATAAGATCAGCTCAGCATAAGGGGGTGTTATTACAGCACTCACATCAATGATAGCTGCTGCACTACTGTCCAGATGTTTGTACAGGTCGTTGAGAACCTCCCGCAGCTTCTTCATGTTCTTCTTGCTAGGCTGCAGAAGCATTGCCTGAAAGTTCACTGGCAGCCCATATCTACGGGAGAACAACATGGCAGACGTGTTCACTACCACTGGGTTTATTTACAGCAGAAATGAATCGAAACTGTTAAATGAATACCTCAAAACAGATTCCACAAAGACCCTTAGTGCTTTAATGTGAATCCATGCGATGAAGGCTTCACTGAAGTTAACTTTTAGCCATCGGACGAGGGGACCCTGCAGAAACCGGAACAAGAGGATCGGTTATGTTTGGCTTAAAAGTTTATGGGCAAGAGTTTTAGGCAACTTCACTGACAATCACACCCCTCAATCACACCCAATCAAACCCTCTCGTTTTTTGTGATTCAGCAATCACACAAAATCAACAGATCCCCACATTCTGTTGTGCTAGTTTATTGTAAATTTTCTGAAAATTGTCAAAAACATAGGCTTCAAGTAACTGCTAACTCCCACCTGCAAGTGGCAGTATTTCTTACTTCTATTATGTTGCTGCCTCCGTCTTACTTGATGTCAAGTTTTAGTCAATATGGAGTGTACCAAAAATCAAGCTAAATAAACTCTTTATTTACAATGAATAACATTATTTGCGTGTCCAATCCATCTGCTTGTTGTTATTTCACATTTGTCTTTTATCTGTAGATTTCAAAAGGGATTTTAATGAGAAAAAATATGAAAAAATTCCTTGCAAATGTTTCTAAAAAGTGGCACCGTGAAATTACTGATTTTGACTGCAAAAATAAAGAATTTAAAAAAAGGTAAAATCCTGGAGGGACTAGATTTATACAATTGTCAAAGTGATTCAGGTTATAACAGGTAAAAGCAAATATTTCTGCTTTCTATGCACAACATGATGGAAAATATCCAGCAGTGTGAGGTTCCCCACATTGGGCAGGAGCTGAATTCAGAACCAGTGGCTTATAAGAGCAACTGATTATTTTATTTCAATTTACTCGGCTGTAATCATGCACCAGAAAATGTACAGGATGACCAAAAGGTCATGTTCATATATGAACACTCTGAAACACTGGGATGGGCTTCGGTTTTAATACTGCATCTTTGAATATTCAATAATCTAACCTCGATAGGAAAAAACTAAACAATCCAACAGGAATCGGTTGTAGAAAAGTCAAGTGTCTCACAGTTGACTTCACTTACAAACTGTTTCTTCTTATCTGTGGAGAGCCTTGTCATCTCCTCCTTGTCAGCCTTCATCTCCTCTTCATTGTACTGGAAGTCTCTCACCGTGAATCTGGCAGGAAAAAAATAATAAAAAAGCTTCATTTAATCAAACAAACACCATCTTGTGGAAAGCCACATGTTGGGGGAGGGAAGATGGCGCCAGACTAAATCATAAAGTCTTACTTGTTCTCTCTGGCTTTGTGCTTGAAATCATCTATGGCTTTCCGGAACAAAGTAACGCTGAACAGTCCACTGTCGCTGTCTTCAAACAGCAGGCTGGAGGACAGCGTGAATGGGGATTTTAATATTGCAGAGAGTTGTGTAAAAATGCTCGGTGTTGTTGTTTGATCACATTTTTGTTACTTACTTTGATGATCGAGGCACCACCATCTCGGCCAGTGTTTCATATGTTTTCTGCCAGTCAGGATAATTAGTCCTAAAAGAACGGAGCAGACGCGTTAGTGATCCAAACTTTTGAATCAATCATGACTAGAAGTTTTAGACTTACTTTGGTACAACCACCAGCATAGTAATGAGGTACTCTGAGTCCAGGACAAAATCTTCCTTTTTGACAATGTCAGCCAGGCTTCTGGTCAGCAAGCTCCCCCTAGTGGCAAAGGACAATTATACAGGAATACAAAACAAAGGAAAGTTTAAAAAAAAAAAACATTCCAGTTCACATCTGAATAGAGTAGAACAATAAAGTACCACATTGAAGCTTCTTCTTGAGTCCCTTAAAAAAAAAGCTCTTTAACCTAAATTGGAATACATGTATCTAACACTTACGCATTCTTCCTTTCCAAGTTCTGCAGGTTTCCCTTCAGATTGTTATAAGCTGATGCTCTGGCCTTCAAGTCATTGTCAATTTGGGTTACTTGCTGAAGAAAAGCAGAAGCAAAGCAGAGATTTAACGACTTACAAAGAATCTAAAGGCACTTCATGAATGGAAAATCTGGCAACACCAAACAACTCTTGCCAGGACAGAAACAATCCAGCAAATTAATTATTTCAAGCATTCTGGCAAAAAAAATTCACATAACATCAGAGATTATTTAAATCGTATGAACAGACCTACCTTTGAGATGATTTCTGAGATGTTTTTAAGGGACTGCTTTATGGGATATTTTGCCATGTCCCACTGGAACCGTGTGATGTAGGTGACCAGATCAACTAAAGCACAAACAACAAAGCACTTGATGTTTTTCTGAGATATGGAGAAGTACTCACAGTTTCTCACAATGTGTCAAACCCCAAAACTGAATATGTTTTATTTGTATTTTCTGAGACAAACCAACACAAAATACAACATATTTTTGTAGTATAAGAAAAGATAAAAATGTTTTCAGGATTTTGTTTTTTTTTCTATTTTACAAATAATCTTAGAAGTGTGGCGTGTAACTATATTTGGTAAATTGTAATTGTATTTACAGAAAATGCAGGGCCTTCAGAAGTGACCTCAGTAAACAGCTGTAATTGCAGTGACAGGTGGTTGTGGCAGTGCAATAAGGCATAGAAATAAATCTGCTGTTTTTTTCATACTAGATCTTTTTCAATTTTAAGAGATTTTTTTCTTGCTTTTTTTCCCCCCAAAAATTACAAATAACAGAAAACATTTTAAAAGTGTGTTTTATTTTAATCATTCCCTTCTACAACACAGTATTGGGGTCTGGCTACAAATGTTTTTGTTTCTTCGTGAGAGTACAGTCATAATATTAGCAGAATACAGATGCAATTTTAACAAAAGAAAATCTTAAAATTATGAGAAGTCATTTTAATGACAAAAAGCTTGGATAAATAATGTTAATTTTTGTGTTGGAGCTCTACTAAATTTACTACGTCATTTTTCAAATATTTTGACTTTATTCTTATAACATTGAGACTTTATTCTCCTATTATTACGACTATATACGTGTAAGATTATTTCTTCAATCTCGTTATTACAAAAAATATCTTACTCTGAACTATGAAAACCCAAGGAGAACAGTGGTGAAACATAATCCAGACTTTCCAAAACTTTACCCTTCAAAAAAAATTAATTTATTAACCAATAAAATCAATGTATTGCTAAGCTCTAACTCAGGGGTCTCAAAACAAATGAACACCACACTTTGTTTTGTTTGTAAAAGAAAAAAAAAAAAGAGTTTGTGTCGGTCTACAAAATAAAATCCAAAAGATATACATTTAGATGTCAGGTTGTTCTAACTAGAAGAATTAGCTTTAGTTTCATTACATCACTGCTCAATAACCACATTTAAACAACTCAATTCGTCCTCTATATAACCTTTATCAACACAACAACAAAGTTAGAACTGTACCTCCGTTGGCCAGCAGGTTCTCCTGCACTTTGTCTCGGCTGTCCTCCAGCACATCGGCCATGTACTGAGCCACCTTCTTCACCACACTGCGAAACCCCAGAAGACACCAAATTACGATGTGATCTCATAACCCGCAAGCAAAAAGCTCCCAAAAGCTCAGAAGCTTTCGCACATAAATGCCAAAAAAAAGATTTTGACAAGGTTAGTTCCAACATGGCACATCAAAGCAAATCCCAACAGAGGGCCAAACGCTACAAAAGAAACTACTATTATAGAATAATATCCAATTCTCTTATTGTACTTATAAAATGTTTTAGACAACTAAGAATTCTTTTCAGATTTACTAAACGCAAACTTCGAAGAGGAACTAAATTTATGGCCGACGGACGGCAAATAACTGCTGCTGTGATGTAAGCTTGGTTTTTTTCCTCACAGATGTGGAAATCCCCACAAGTGGAACCAAAGCATAGATCAGGCAGCAACAGCAGCGTGCGAGTTCTGGATGAGAAACTTTTCCAAAGGACTAAACTTATACCAGATAGGCTGTACAGCCAAAACATGACTAAAAACAAATCTGCTGATGTGTCACCCAACTGTAAAAGGCCAAGTTTAGACCTCAGGAGCTCACTGTTCGCAATTCCCGGCAAAATTCCTCAAGGTTACGAGGTCAGGGAGGAGGGCAGAGAACGGTAAGCCTGCTACATCTGAGGGTCAGTGTTGAACATTAGTGTTTTGATGGAGATGCAACAATCAAGTTTTCACTAGTTAAAGCCAACGTACAGGTTCCTTTCAAAATTAACTCTCTAAATCCGTCAAATCCAGGCTGTTTTTAAGGACTTAACCTACAATTTAAAGATCTGAGTCAATCAAGAGTAATTTCAACAATTCTGATCCCTGGATGATTGGGATCATCAAACTTTCGATCATCAAACCCTAAAGTCGCACCACAATAATAATAACATTAATAATAACATTTCTAGTCATGAAGTGTGAAGCGATGTAAATACCTTTCGACAAATGAATCTAATTTGGCGAGTTCGTCTGAAAGTCCAACCAAGACATCAAGCGTTCCCACCTGTTTTATGCATAAAATAGAAAAGAAAAAACATTCAAACGTTTTTGCCATTTAGGGATGTAGACCCCCTCATCCCCGAAAGGTCAACAAGGCCGTGTTTGAATACTGACATCTAACGCTAAACCAGCCTGCAGTGACGCCCAGGGGGGGCCCCTGTGTGCTTAGGATGGCGCCTCTTTGTCCAGGATTGCTCATGCATTGCTAACGGTTCCAGGAGGACATCACAGTCTCACGTAGAAACAACGTCAGCAGGGTGCATTCACTCCGTGTTCTTTGGCACGGAGACGAGCTGAACCCATGATCTGAGCTGCTCTGTGGATGAAACTTTGCCTAAACGCTTTCACCATGCAGAAAAGCAATGCGTGCAGGGGCTGCTTTTCAAACAGACAGGCTGCTTACTCTTGACAACGGATCCACACGGTGAGTTGTCTTGAAAACTACATGGATTTCAGATTTATAAACGGGTGGGGATATATTCTTTAAAAAAAGTGACAGGATGAAAACTGACAACCAGAGAAGCACTGGAATCCGCCCTAACCTTGAGGTCTGGGATGCTGAACTTGTGATTGGTGGAGAGGTTGTTAGTGCGTGTGGTTGCTGCCATCAGCTTGTCCCATGTCTGTTGGCAGGTCTTCTCTCCAGGAGCAGAGATGAGCCAAAACTCGGTCATGGTTACAGCTCTGGAGAAGATTCTGGAAACTGGAACGAAAGCTGTTTTAGGAATATTTCAAATTATTTCCACAATTATATAATCATTTAAGTTAGCAACACAAAGCACTATACTAATAAATTGTTATTCCTTGTCTGCAATACATTTAAGGCGATGTACGACATGGTTTTATATATAAAATGTAGCAATGGATGGTCATACTATACCATTAGGCTAATGAGGAACTCATTCAATAGGAATGTCCATTATTGTCCTGGCCTTAATTTATTGCCTTCTCTATTCGACTTCGCTCCCTGCTACTAACAAACAGCAGTATTGAATATTACCCAAATAACGTGTTGCTACAGCGGCAGAAAACGATAGTTAAGGTCAAGCAACATCCAGCAGGGATTAGCCGCCGCTAGCCACTGGGCTAGCTATGCTAACAACAACAACACAGGTGGGGTTTTTTTCGAGCTCCTCAACCATTTCACTCACCCGTATGGTAACTGCGTTGGTGTTACTGGTGTAAATACAGCCGCCTGTAGTGATTCTATGGCTTGACAATGTTCATAGTTGCCATTCAGCGCAGGTCGTGAGGTCTCCTGACAGCAGCATCAGAGTCAGCTGATCCAATAGAGGAACCGGAAGGCCTCTGTCAGGCTTACCAAGGAGGCAGCAGCGACACCCACTGGTAGGAGAGTGGTAGTGCAATATGAGTTGTTTTTCACAGTGGTATTGGATGAAGGAAGATATTAAATAAGTGTGTAGATATATGTAACCTTTCGTATATCGTGCCTTGTCCATATTTGTTATATTTTTCTATATTTTGTGACATCTTCTTTTAGTAGTTTAAACTGGCTGTTTTCCTTTACCTTGTAGTAGCATCTTTATCTGCATCTCCTTTGGGTAATTTTGAGTCTGTTTGTGTATTAATTCTCTCATTTCTTCTCTTCCACATAATGTAACTTTATAGTTTTAACCATATCAAGCAAAGAGACCTCTCATAGAAGACTCTAAAACAATAAAATATCAGAATAAACTTTACTGGCTAAGGTTGTGTGCACAAAAATGGAATTTGACTTCAGTTTTCAAGTACTCACAGTACACAGACATAAAGTATAAAGATAGAAACTTCAGAGGAAATAAAATGAAGAATAAAAAGAGAAATATGCATGAAAAGTGACCCATTTAATTGCAATATTACTGAAAATTCCATATATATTACGTAAAACATTATACCGATTAATTACACACCTTTAGATGCTTGAAAGCTTTTATTTCTGTTAATTGTGATAATTTTCCACTTACAGGTAATAAGAACATGACATTTAATATTTAAATATTATATCAGACCAATTAAAAATTTGTTTTTTTTAAATGCATGAAAAGTTTGCATCATACCTGTTTTAAGGTTATTTTCAAAGGTCATTTTAATCTGACAAACAAGATCCAAGGGGACATGCATTCTAATTTATTATATATGCAGTCAATAATTATGAACAAGGGCCCCAATACTGTTTGGATCCCCAGTCAGTTTCTTTAGTAATGTGTCCCCGGCAACAGTGGTGTCGATATTATATAAGAGATATTGCGGAGAAAAAGCATGTTGTCAAAGGTCGCTTTTTTGTTGCCATTTATGGTTTTGACAAATGTCTTAAACTGTAAGACCTCCACCTCAGAGTCAAGCTGCTGTCGATATCCTGTATGCTTTAGCATTTTAT
Organism: Poeciliopsis paucimaculata; assembly: GCA_903067055.1. Classification (NCBI taxonomy): domain Eukaryota; kingdom Metazoa; phylum Chordata; class Actinopteri; order Cyprinodontiformes; family Poeciliidae; genus Poeciliopsis; species Poeciliopsis paucimaculata. The sequence goes on from CAEGAD010089627.1 coordinate 13,402, forward strand.
TAGAGCAGGAGACAAATGATGATTGGTGCCAAGTCAGTGGCACTTGAGGTTTGAGCGTTGCTAAATTTAGGCAAGTCATGTCAGGTTTCCTGATTATGGGTGTCTCCTGCAAAGAAAGCGAGGAAAACGCCCCCAAAGGGACATGTTTATAGTTTAGTGGGCCTGGGGTTTATTGTTTGGGACACAATGCTTGGTCTGTCTGGAGCCAACCCTCGACATCAAACGGCAGGCTTGAGTTTGCCCGTGGCTGGCAGCAAACCAGTCTGCGGGGACATTATCAGGACACCACATGCCAGCGCTGGGCAGTGTGCCGCTGGGAGTCTGGTGTGAAATCAGCTGAGGCTCAGTGAAGATTAAGCTGTTTCCAGTACTGTGTCTGCCACAAACAGTTTTTTTTCTCACATTTCTATGGAGAATAGGTGCCTGGAAGTATTCGAGAATTTAATTGTAATAGAATAGATCTGCTGACTTTTGTCATTTTTTGTTGCTAGCTCATCTTCTCTTTTTTTATTTCTCTTACTGAGTAGCAGTATACAAATGAACAATAATACTGTTGTTCAAGCAGAAAACTGGAGAGCTAAAGTAAGCTGCTACATTTTTATTATTAAAGCAAAAGAGTGCTTTTAATGTTTTTTTAGGACCTTTATTCTTGCATGTAACTAGTTCAACTATCGTGCAGCTGTCTGCCATCTGAAGTTCACACATTTTACCATTGCCAAACTTTGCTACCAATTGATAAACTATGGCACCTCCATTTTGCAAGAGCAAAACATAAACCACCTGGCTTTAAGCAAACCCAAAAACTTTTAGAATAGAAATGTTCTTTATTGCGATACATTTTTGTTTGACAATTTCCACAACTCACTGATGTCCTCCCACATTGGTGAGATGACAGTGTACTCTATAAAAAGAGTACACTTTATATTAAGATAAAATTATAAACTATAAACAAGTTGCATCAAATTCTAGGTATTAGAATAAAGGGAACACACACTTTTCAGTTATTTCTTTTGTTGTTTTTTTTTAAACATCTTATTTTGCATCTTCTCAAATTGTCCCTTTTTGTGTTGGTCTTTCACATAAAGCATTCAAATGAAATACTTTGAAGTTTGTGGTTGAAACTTGACAAAATATGAAAGTACTTCAATGGGTGTGAATACTTTTGCAAGCCACTGGATATTTAATGCAGTAGAAGAAAAAAAACCTCACGCTTACAGCTTATTTAAATAAGATCTTGCTTGATTCATGGGAATTAGGTTTTATTTCCCAGAAAGAATACATTTTAGTCCTTTCATTTTAGTCTGAGACACTCTCACAAGTTCATGATATGACATCATTATGAAGTTTAAAGACACTCCGTCTTTTGCAGGGTGGAGACAAAGGTTAAACGTGCATCATTTTTCAGACTGCGTTATTGTTTGGCCTTCAGTTACTATCTTGCAGTCTCTCCCCACCTCTTTGATACAATTGTTGAATATGACACATCAAGAAAATGGCTACAGATAAGGGTTGATTCATCTTTTCAGTTTATTTTTAGGTAAATAACTTTTTCTTTTCTCCTTAATAAATGCTTTCAGATTCTTATTTCAAATCATATCAAAAATAATGCTTTATATTCGCTGTGCTCAAATGCTGCTCAATTTAGTCTCGTCTACATACTCATCACATAAGCAAAAATGTGTAAAACATGAAGATAAATGTCTGACTTGTTCATTGGCTTTTGGAAAGAGTGTCAGGCTTGTCGACACAGACTCTGAATAGCAGGGAAGGTCCATCCAACTGTGTTGTTAAATGGGTTCTGGGATCCAGTTGCGTTTCTTTTTCCCTGATTATCATGCAGATCATTGTGAGACATTTGTTTGCATTTCCTTTCTGCCTACTGGGATTCTCTGGCAAAAAGCGGAGAAACCATATCTGTGTAACTTAACAACACCACAGCAACTTGCATAAGATGAGTTCAAAGCGGATTTGTGCAGTCGCTCATGTCCACATGATGGATTAATAGCCTAATAATTAAATGTGGATTTACAAAGAAGACCTGATACCTAAACATTCATTAAATTGGTGACTAAGAGCTGCAATTTACTGTGAAAAAAATAGTGTTGTTTATATATGTTTTCATCTGTTACCCATTTAATCGGTTTTAAAAGGCCTGTTTTGTTCTGTCTGACTGGAAATTCAGTCAGACCTGATTTAGGGTCTGTCTAAATCTGTGCACTGAGGTAATCTGTTTGCAATGTTTGCAGATATGAATTCCTGCAGCACAATGCAGCCACTGGAGTATTTGGCCTGACGGTGGGTGGTACGCATGTCCCTCTGTCGCATACCCAACGGGCTGCGCTGCCTATTATGAGCCAAACAATGGAAATCAGGAGCAAGCTTTACTGGAAGCCTCTCTAGATGCTATGTATGATTAGCTTTATATATACATAGCCTCAGTTTGTGTCGCAGAAAACGGGTACAAAACACGGAACAGCTTTTGTGCCGCAGCCCGAGGAAAAGACGCTGCCTCTCCGGTCTTTACAATGGACCCTCAGTAATAGTTTTATTAGTGAAACAAACAAGGTCATTGTTTATTTTGCTGCAAGGCACATTCAGATCTCATCTAACAATTTAAAGATTTTTTAAATTTTTTTTTAAAGGAACACATCATGCCTGAACTACTGCAGGTTCTGAAATATATTTGGGTCAATCAAGGTGGCAAATTCTTCGTGGATATTGTTGTTTTTGGAAAACAAAGGATTTTCATAGGCGATTAAGGCTTGCAGGTTCACTGGGGCAAAGTTTGCTGGATTGTAGCTTTTATAGTGTGATAAGAAGCTGCTGTTTTCATGCATGTGGGTATTCAGAATATGCATGCCTTGTTTTTGTTTTTTGGTTTTGAGTACTGTGTGTTCTCTGACTTAAGAGAACACATGATGCCATGATGACAAGACAGATTTCAGAAGATCTTTGCACCCAAAAACACACATATATATTGGGACTAATAAATTTATTAGTCCCAATAAATTTTGTCCATTTATTGGGACTAAATTTCATATTAGTCCCAATATGAACTTTGGGACTAAAAGTTCATCTGCAACTTATTTTACTGTTTTATACTGGTATAATGTGAGAAAACACTTCACTTCTGTGAAGCCCAACCACAAGCAGTAGTTGGGCTTTCCTTGTTGCCCTCCTCCTCCAGTGTTGAGGAGGGAGACATGCAAATTTATCTTCTCAAAAAAAAAAAAAAAAAGAAAGAAAGAAAGAAAGGAAAAAGAGAGGGGCAGGCACAACTCAAAGTCATAGCAACTGAGGCTGTGGAACAAGAAAGTACTGTCTTAGCTTGAGCTTTAAGAGAGAGAAAAAAAAATATGAATGTAACATCTAATTGTGACATTAGGAAGATTTTTGATTGATTTATAATAGGCAGGAATATTCTACAAACTTTACTGGACAACATTTGGTCCTCACTGAACAGCCATGGAAAATGCGAAGAAGACATAGCACAGGTAAATATAAAAAGAACTGATCATCAATGGTTTGCCAGATGGGTTGGATCATAATAGATGCATTACACAATAAAAAGGAAATTTAAAAATTAATTTAAGTTCAACTGATGATATTAAAGTTAAATTAAATTCTAACAGCAGTAGCTTCTTTCTGGAGATTGCTTGTCTGTGCTGGAGTGCAGCAAAGAAAAAAGCCTGATGTGTTTATTGTATTGTATGATGCATAAAAAAATATCAACTTCGAACAAGTGAACAATCTAAGAAAGACTTGTTAATAGGACAGCTTAAGTAAAAAATAAAATTTTACTTTGTCGCAGTACCAGCCCAAACATTTAATACCAAAATGTATAACAGCTTTGCTCTTTTAATGACAAACAAAGGGGCAACAATTATTGCCACCCATGCTAAAATAATACACTTATTTATTGTAGAAGTTATTAAAATCTATTAAATGCATTTTGTTTGTGCCACTGGAAATATTTTCACACAGCCAAATTCGTATGAAGGCAAAATGTTTTTTTTTTCTAATTGCTAGGATTTTCTACCACTTCCCATATTAATTTAAATTTGACAGAATGACGTCAATCTGAAGTCAATCAAGTTCTTTATACGTACGACTCTCTATGTGATGGATTTATTTTCACTATTATTTTTTCGTTATTAACGTTATTGGAATGAATGCGACTACTAATTAAAATCCCATGTCTCCATATCAGCTGTCGGAATTTCTTGAAACGCTTTCGATATCGCTTTTATTTTGTTAAATTACCGGATGTTTATTGATTTTGTACTTTCTGCTTGACGCTCCCGAGTGTCGGCCACTTCCGTCGTCTTCGTTCAGGCAGTTGTAATAAATGAGTGGTGCCAGCAGCTAAAACACGCAACTCTCATTGTTTTTATGGCAGCTGCAGCTTTCTCTGTCAGTAAACCCAACACGCTTTAAAAATTCCGCCAAAAAGGAAAAAGCGTTCTTGTCCCAGTTTTGGGTCTTCGGCCAACGTAAGTAGCGTTAGCTAGGGCCACTGTTAGCTCCTTGTTAGCCTTCGCTTGCTGTTTGCTAAATGAAGCGGGACGGACATGTTTGCCTGATGTGAATGTCTAAACATGCTGTTAACGTGGCGGATATGAATCGAGTGATGGTAGTATCTTTACTCAAATTTGATAAAAATGTTCAAAGGACTGCCTTGAAGGTGGCTTCATGCTAATGTCCGATAAATGACACAGTAATAATAAGCAAAGGGAGAAATTCCAAATGAATCAGTGTCATATTAGGTGACTTAATAGTGTTTATATAGTTTTAAGGTCATAATGTGATTGTAGCTGTCCTATTTATGTATTTAAATGTATATATTTTAATGTGCAGCTTTATGGTTTCATGTAAAAAAATAGTAATTGTAGGATTATACCCATGAATATATCAAGGACTTAGCCTCTACTTTTTTATTTTATAAAAAAAAAAAAAAAAAAGATTATTGATTTGTCAATCAAATCAACTATCAGTGAGTTGTTTAATTTAGTAATGCCTTAATTACTTCCTTAGTAATGAAGGCATATAAGTCATATTTTATCTGAAAGGAAAACCATTATTGGGCTACTACTTGCTGTTGTTTTTTTGTCTGTTAACTTGGTCAGTAATTGTTTTGTCTTCCTCTCTGTACTCGTCTGGTTCTCTGCAGGTGTACAACTACCCACAGGATCTAGGGGCAGCTCTTTACAGAGAGCCGTTTGACTTCAACGCCGAGCCGCCTTGGGATCCTAGCTGATAGCGGACGAGTTCCTCACTGGACTCCTCCATGTTGGTACATTGATGCCTCTTATCAGAGGATACACAAATATCCTTTGATATTTGTGTATCTGTAAAACAACAGATACACTTGTTTTACGCAGTGTATCTCAGTTGGAAGGCTACTTCTGTTCAGCTTCTGTATCTAAAAAGCTGTCCCACATAAATTGCAGAAAGGCTATATTTAGATTCAGACCTCTTAGGTGTATTTTTGGCTTTTTGTTGCAAAAATATCCATTGCATGTCTCCCCCCCCCCAGCTACAGACTTTCTAATTACACTTAAATATTCCCTTTACTTCTTTAATATTTTGCTACAAAGACAATGAAGTACAAGTTAACTTGTGTCAGCAGTAACATTTAATGTAATATTTGCTGTTTAAAAATGCACTGAACAGACAACAGAGTAGACATTACAGGTTACAGTTAATAATCACCTCACCTTCACCAACGCTGCAACTTTATCGCAATATTTGGCAACTTTTTCTGCAAAACAATTATTATCGGCCAAAATCTTTCATGCTTTTGAAAGATCACTGAGTTTAAGTTTTTTAATGGGTTCGTAGTTAATGAAATTTATTTTATTATCGTTGTGATATAAACAAATCAAATTAAGATTAAATTTGATGAACATACACAGAAACAAAACAAAATGTGCGGCCAAAGAAAAGGAAATAAAAAAATGTCCAGTACAGGCATTTGTTATACGGACTGTGTTTTCTGTTGATATTGTAGAGGAAAAATAATAATCATAATAAAGGGAAACAAATACCAATAATAAAGGGGGAATTTGAATGTTTAATGAAGTTACTAATAGAGCTTTATGTTGCATCGATGTTTTGAAACATTCCCAGCAGATTTTGACTTTTTTTTCCCTCCACAGTTTGTTGTGTAAATCTAGGACCCCAAGGGCTCGACGTGCAGCCACGAAAACCACTCTTGACCAGCTCCATTCTTTATGCCTGTCGGATCAGAAGACAAAGATCCAGAGGATGAAAGGCATCACAGATGAACCGCAGTATTCTGTCAGCTTACTGGATGGAGGCACCGCCCTAAGTGATGTGATTAATAATCACATTGAAGAACAAACACTGGTGAGCGATCTCCACCTTCACTAAGCATGGCTTTGGAAAGTTTTTTTTAGATTCAGGGCCGTAACCTTTTCCAAACTTGCCAAAGTGAACGTGAGCTGCCTGGTGCTCGGCCTGCCACCATAACAAATTTTGCTGGAACGATAAACTGCTCCAGACTTTATTGCGATAAACGATAATATTGTTGTTTTGAGACCATTTTCAAGTAATGTAATTATAATGGAATAATAATGCAAGAAAATGTTCTTAAAGATTAATAAGCTTTAAATTCTAGTGAAAGTTTAACGCTGGAACTGTAAGATATTTAAAAAATCCAAAACAACAGAACAAATAAAATGACTTATGAACACTCTGTAAACAAAACTGTCCTTCAAAAAAATGGCCATTTGAGAGCTAAGCAAACAGACTGAAGACCTTTTGGTAAAAAGAGAAAACAATAAATCATGCTAATGGAAATGATTGAGTTTGATAATACTTAATATATCATGCGATTTAATTGATTTATTATTGCGACAAGCCTAGTTGGTACATCTTAATCTCATTCATATTTCTGCTCTCTGTCTTTGCAGTCTGAGAAGAGTGCTTTTTTTGTCGCTGACCTGGGAGTAATCATGAGGCAGCACGTTCGCTGGCGAACTCACATGCCCCAAATTCGTCCTTACTATGCTGTCAGATGCAACAGTAGCCCGGCAGTGATTGAGGTTCTCGCTGCCCTTGGCTCCGGGTTCACGTGCTCCAACAAGGTAATGCTCACACCTTATAGGAGTTTTGCTGTATATCGGTTTGGTGCAATGGGCGTGAAGTGTTTCATTTTAGCAGAGTGTCAAGATGCCTGTATTGTTTCTTTCTCTGCTAATGTAACACAGGCCTGCTTTTGAATTCCAGGCTGAAATTGAGCTTGTGCAGAGCCATGGGATTCCCTCCGAAGACATCATCTACAGCGGCGTTTGCAAGCAAGTCTCCCACATAAAATACACGGCTAAAAATGGCATCGACCTTCTTGTGTGTGATAACGAAGCAGAGCTGCGCAAGATTTCTCGCTGCCACCCTAATGCCAAGTAAGTCAGTGCAGTATGTGTTTCCAGTCAGAGGACTGAAGCACTTTGATCAGGAACTAGATGTGCTGTGTTCAGAATTTGCAGATGATTTCAGTCCCCAGTTTTGATAAAGCTTAGACCTGCTGCTACTGAAATTAGCTTTATGAGATTCTAAAATAAGATTTTTATATTAGATTGTATTATTAAATTATCATTCTATCTAGCCTTCCATGAGCATTATTTTTTATATTAGAAGTTGACATGATGGCACAATAATATAACCATTATTGAATTGACATTTCGAGCTAGCTTCTAAGCATCATTTAGCTTTACTCAGACGTCAGTGAGACTCTTAAAGTTTCTAAAGTCCTGCCACGGCCTCCAAGAGGTTCCAAGCTTAAAAAGGTAAAACTTCGCTGTATTACGTTATGTTATTTTACTTTGATATCTTATTTACAGAGACCCCATAATCCATTTGATTTTTGATTTTGGTTGTGTATGATGTTTTTTTTTTCTTTTTATTTATTATATTTTGTTGTTGTGTTTTATTTTGGATATTTAAAATTTCTTCCAGTTTCCATGTTAAGTGTTCTGTACAAACCTAAAGTTATTCATCTTTGGAAGGCTGATTTCGCATTATTAGGACATTATTTTACGATATTGACAATGGCCTAAGTCATGTTTTTCTTCTTGTTTTTTTTTTTTTTTTTTTTGCCAAAATTGGTTTTGGTTTAAAAAAAAAATCACAATTTTTTTTCCAAATATTTTCTTGCTAAAAGATGATTTAGGGGAAAAAAAAAGACACTGACCATTATTTTAGGAAGGTGATTATATTGTCCTTAAAATGGTCTTAAAACAACACTGTTATATTTTATGGTAATAACTATTATGACAGGTTATCATCTGAAAACTGTAGTTGTGTTCACTACACAGTATCGTGTCTAGTTTGTGTAGCAATAGACTTCCTGTAGCTCATTCTAATTATTTCTTTAGCAGAGCGCTGACCAGGGTAAGTACAATAATCCAGTCTGGTTTTGGTGTTAAAACCCCTGGCAGTAGCTAAAATGTAATTGCACCACCTTGAACATGGGCATCCAAAGAACATAACTGGGTTTATTTCTGTACCTACTGTGAAAGAAGCTGGATATTCTGACCAAATTGTCGAGTGAATTTCCACATCAGTAACCGTTGCTCTTTCTGCCCTTCATCGACCCAGGTTGCTGCTGCAGGTGTCCACCGAGGCCTGTAACCCAGACAACGAGATGGGCATGACGTTCGGCTGCTCCCTCAAAGACTGCAGGCGTCTGCTGGAGAGCGCGAAGGAGCTCGGTGTGCAAGTTGTGGGAGTCAGGTGAGACGTGCTGAAAATCATCCTAAACAAACACACTAAAGTGATTCAACAGCAGCCATTCATTCCTGAGAAAATAATATTGTGCAGTAAACCGAATAAAACCGGAGTTTGTGCCACTGTGACTGGTGTCTTCTCCCTTTCAGGTCTCACATTTCCAGCACATGTGAAGATGACCAGGTTTACAGTCATGCAATCTCTGATGCCCGCTGCATCTTTGACATGGGTGTAAGTACTGTAAATTTAAAAGTGAACTGGTTTTAGTTTCAGCTCCAGAGAGATGTAAAACAGGTAATATTTTGCTTTTGTCTCCTGCAGGAGGAGGTCGGTTTCAGCATGAACATCTTGGACATTGGAGGCGGATTCAGTGGCTCCGAGACTCAGCTGGAAATGGTCAGCTGTACTTTCATGATGTTTCAGGATGTATTTGGTTTAGCTTAGACTTACAATTCCTAACTTCCTGTCATGTTTTTGTTTTTATAGATTAACTGTGCTGTCATGTCCATGGTGGACCTTTACTTCCCTTCTTCCACTGGAGTCTCCATTATTGCAGAACCCGGAAGTTTCTTTGTATCCACTGCATTCACTCTGGCTGTGAACATCATTTCCAAAGCGGTGATGGCTCGTGACTGCCAGGACCAGAAACAAAGTAGGTGGAACGATGCTTTGTGTTTAAGATGAATAATTTAATTTGATGTGTTTACGGGATTAATTAAAGCTTTCGGTCACCTTTAGACTGTGTATTTTGAAGTATTAAATAAACTCTAATTTCTTGAACAGGTGAGCTGTCTCCCAATGAGGAGCCAGAGTTCCAGTATTACATGAACGAGGGGGTGTATGGATCATTTTCAAGCAAACTCTCAGAAACAGTGATTGGAACGCCATCTGTTCATAAGGTGAGTATCAACAACATTCTGGACATAGAACATGCAAACCCAACAGGGCTGTCCTTTCCACACCTTGAAGTAGAGGTGCACCAATTACAGTTTTCTGGCCGATTACAGATCTTTCAAAAAAGCCTGCTAATTCTGATTTTGGCCAATACTGATTTTTTTTATCTGAAAAGTTGGTAAGTAAATCAATAAAATTGATAAGTTGGCAACTATTGTTAACCATGCACATTAAAGACATAGTTTTACATTAAGTAAACACAGTTGTCATTTACATTTGTAGTCTGATTTTAGCTATTTAATCCAATTTTAACTGCATTTGTTTAGATCCATGGGATACGCCGCTTTATTTTGGAGAATAAACATCTACACTTTAAGACCGTTGCTCATGTTGTTTGTTGTGTTGTGGAGGGACGTCACATATATTGACATTAACATTGGTTTTGGCCGATGCTGGTTGTTATTTAACTGCCTTCTGTATGAGTCTTTCTCATGAGCTACAACTTGTCAATGAGCTGCATAATCAAAGTCTGCCAAGACTAGAGTATGCTTCTGGTTCAGCAACCGGTGGCCATTTTTGCAGTAGATGGTGCACATTCAAGTGAAAGATCAGAATCGGCAGGTCTGCCTTTTTAGAAATCTGTGATCAAGTAGAAAACTGCAATCGGTTCATCCCTAGCTAGTCGGAATGCATGGCACGTCTTTGAAGATTTCTTCACTTTTTTAAAATTTTTTTTTTTTACAAATCTTTCTACAAGTATGGCATTGCTATCACAGATAAGGGAACATAACTTCAACAAATCTGATCTGTCCATTTGATTTCCAATGGTTTAATGATTCTGTTTGATGCCTTGTGGACAGAATGCGTATCTGGATCTCCCAGTGTTCAGCAGCAGCTTGTGGGGTCCCTCTGGGGACGACCTGGACCAAGTGGTGGACCACTGCCTGCTACCTGAGCTCAACACGGGGGACTGGCTGCTGTTTCCACAAGCCGGAGCCTACACTCTGGGTCAGCCTCTGTTCCCTTCCACTGACTCAACACCGCCCCCTGTCCACTATGTGATATCCTCAAGAGACTGGTGAGAATCTCTCTTGATGTTTTTCTTCTGCATTCAGAAGGAATCAGTTATTTTTATTTTTTCTTTACATGTTTGTTTCCTTCTCTAGGGTAGAAATGCAGGATGCTGGTGTAACCAGTGAGTCTATGATGAAGAACTTCTCCTGGATCCCGTATTTCCTCTGCTCTTGCCAAACAGAGGCGGCACTGTCAGTTCCAGCTTAGCAACCTGCTGACCAGGAAGGCTTTCGGCTTCTCCTACTGGTTGACGCTGCTATTGTCCTTCACCTTGACGAACTCATTAAGCCAGTTGTAAAAGCACTGGGACCAGATAGATCTAACCTTATCCTCAACTCTGATGACATTACACCCTGAAAATCAAACAGTACATGTCAAATAGTACGTAGCAGAATTATTTCAGAATTACTCAAGTATTTCATGTTATTAGCATCCCTTTGAATTGCAGTTTACTGAATTAGGTATATGTAGAATTGTTGTGATTATATATTTAACTGAAGTATTTACTACTTCTGCTAGTGTTGCCAATCTCATTAAATTGCATATGAGTGATTGAAACATTGCTCTGAAATAATTTCTTATTACACTTGTATTTATAATTTTTATTGTCTTGCATAATTTATTATATATGACGAGCTTAACTCCCATCAGTTCATTCAAAAATCTAGTATTTTCAGTTATTGTCGGTGTCGCAGTGGCATCTGCTCCTTGCAGAAAACAGACTGTTTCGGCCCGGTGAGGTTCGAAAGCAAAAGTTTAAGTGATCACCAGTTAGCTGGTGTGTTTGTGTTTTGCCAAAGTGCAGAGCGGCTCTCCGAATAGGGCCAGCAGGTTACTGCTATGCAAGCAGATCGTAGAGCCAGAGTATTAGACAGCATGTGCTGCAGATGGAACAGGGTAAGTGTTGATGGATAAGGAGTCAACTGCACCAGAAAGGGACATTTCAGTGACAAAACAGTACGTTTGTAATTCTGTAAACTTCACATCCTCTTATTTATACTGGATATATGTGTATTGCCAGAGTTTTTGACATTGCATGTGTCACATCTGTAAAGCAGTCTCCCAACTCTGTGTCTAGGAATAAAACTGGTAAGGCACTGGCCTTCTGTTAAGTTGCTGCTGTAGCTTGTAGAAATAAACATTAATAAACAGCTAATTGATGTGGCTGCGTGTTACTGGGTTTTTAATTTCTCTCATCAAAAGCAGGGCTGTCATGCATCGGTGTCACTGGGGCCTGACCACCACTGGCAGGCAAGACGGGAGAAGTGTCTTGCCCAAATACACAACATGTGAGACAAGTGGAGCAGGGTTTGAACCAGCAACCTACCCTACCGGTTACAGGACAAACTTTTACCGTAATTACCTCAGAAACATGCAAACCCTTGATCTCAATATTAACCTCAGGCTACAAAGTTTGCCTTGTAATACTGTGTTCCTAACAAAAACTAAACATTGCACAAGCATTGTTTAAAAATAATATATTTTATAAGGCACAAACAGACTCTTTGGTCAAATAAAAAAAAGGACAGAAAAACAAAAAGTTACAGGAAAAAAAGCTCATGAGAGTTTGATTCCTCTCCACCATACACACAGCAGTGCTTAACGTCTGTTGCACTTTTTCACTGGAAAAACATAAATATCTGCAAATTCAGCCTCAAAAAGTTTTTGTTTGCTTTCGCAGTCTTTGACCTTTCAGCAATTAGAGTGTCTCACGAGAGCGTTCGTAGAGGAGACTTTAACAGCAATGGATGCAGAGAGGTCTGCGGAGGGGCTGATCCCTAATGCCCAGAAGGGTTTCTTTCTCGCCACAAAGTGTCGTCGGGCGTGCTTAGCTAGGTGGTCGCTGCGCATGAAGCGGCTGAGGCACATGGGGCACGTAAACCTTTTCTCTCCGGTGTGTGTTCGACGATGGCGGGAAAGTTCATCCGAACGAGCGAATCGCCTCTCACATCCCTCCCACTTGCATTTGAAGGGTTTCTCACCTGTTGGGACAAAGACAGGGGGGATTTGACTTTCACTGTGCTTGAATCGTCAGCAAGATGGCACTTCTTGAGATTCTTCGTCTCTTACCTGTATGTGTCCTCATGTGGGCCTTGAGATGGGAGCTCTTGAAGTAGGTCTTGCCACAGTCCTCATGAGGGCAAACATGACTGCGCACACGTGACGACTCTCTTTGCAGAGCGGCGCTCCTTTGCTCCAGCGCAGCACGACCAGGAGCGGGGGCAATGGGTGCAAACCTGGTACCACCAGATGTCATCTGCGCTTGCTGAAGCTTCCAGACGGCAGGAACAGATTGTTGGGGGACAAGAAACACTACGGGGCCTTTCACCACCTGACCCTCTACTAACAGGATACGTGGAGGGGAACCTGTTGGTATCAGTGGCGATCCAAGTTCCTGCTGTGAAGCGTGTGAGGTTGTGGTTGCTAATGGAACAGACGAAGAGGTCGTGACACTGTTTTGCGGTCTTGCCGGGGATGTGGAGGACGCGGGACCGATCTGGCTAAAGACTGGTACACGAGAAACGAGAGTGATTCCAGCCGGAACTGAAGGGGCCGTGTTTGATCTGTCGTCTGGTTTTATCCGACTCATCTGGATCTGGCTGGGTTCAAAATGCGCTGATTCATTTTTGGAGGTTTTCTGTTTTGCAACAGTCTTATCAGAGTCTCTGTTAGTCCAGCTGTTAGAGGCGCCCACATTCGTTTTAGAGTCCTGCACAAGAGACGCCGAGGCTTTGACTTCTTGCAAGGGTTGATGAGTGCTACAAGAGCAGTGCTGGATATCCGCAGTGTGGCGGATCACGCTAGTGCACTGGTACTTCTGGGAAATGGCTGCATCATCTGGAGAGCGATGCAGTTTAGGCGGTGACCCTGAAAGGGCGGCCTCACAGTGGGGTGGGCTGTAGGGTGGCGTCATGCACTGTAAGAAAAGTCAAAGAGAGTGGGACTAAGTTTTCAGTTTTACTGCCAATCCACTCACACCACTTAATATTTTTGCAGGTTATGAACACAAATTTTGTTGTATTTTGCTGAGATAGACCAACATAAAGTAGTGGATTACTGAAAAGGAGGAAAGAGGATGCATGGTTTCCATTGTGTTAATTTGCAGGCCACAAAGACACATCTCTTAACAGCTTCTTCCAGGAAGGCCCAGTGAATAGTTTCATCCTTCTGCCTGTCAACTTTGACAAACTTCACTGTCCCTCCTTATAAAACACCGACAGTATGATGCTGCTGCCACCCTGTTTAACTTTAGAGATCATTTGTTCAGAGTGTCAACTATCCACATTTGAAAGCCAACAAACTTTTTTATTATCTGTTCAGACAACCTTTACACCATTTGGCCGAGTCACTTATAGGCTTGTGGCAAGCTGGAAATGGGACCTCTAATGTGTTTCTTTCAACACTGGCTTTCTTCTTACCACCCTTCCATTAAGGTCTAGATTCATGGAGTGCTCCACTAATAGTGTTAACAGGCATTCCCATCTGAGCTGTACCCCTTCCTTCAGAGACACTTTGGCTTTTGTGGCCACTTCATTCTCTAATCCTCTCCTTGATTCACAGAACTGTACAGTTATGCATGTTACACTTTTCTTCTTTTTTTTTTTTTTTTTTTTACATTTTGCTTGAGAAAATGTTCAATTTACAGATATGAACATTAAGGCCCTGAAGGCGTGACTATACTTGGAAAAATCCTAGCCAGGTTTTCGTGTTCAGAGAATCGTGTTCAGCACCCATTTGAACATCTTCTGGTGTCGCTTGTGGATATGTGCTAATTGATGTTGGTCCGTCAAATAACAGCTGGCCAAAACACAATGAAGAAAACAAAGCAAATAACGTGACATTCATTGAAACTATAGTTCACTTACAAAAGACGACTCATGCATCGCAGAAGGACCGGAGGGCACGGAGTCATCCTCTGAGCATTCTGAGGAGGGGGTCAAGGGTCTGGGCTGTTTGGGCCTGCAGTTCCTCGTCTTCCAGTGCTCAGTCATGGAGATCAGAGCCTCCACAGCCTGCAGGTCACCTCCACCCATTGAAGAAGGCTGGAAATCAGAGCTGGTGTCTAACACCTCACTTTGGTCCATTTCAACTTTCACTCTAGAGATCTGACAGACAAAAACAAGAGAGAAGTGTTGAGAATTTGCACCGGGCTCCACACAGTAATGTCTAATGCCCCACTGACAGTCACGGTGTGCAGGTTATTTAGTTCTCAGGTTTATTGATTCAGCTATTTCCAGGACATGGAGGAGGGAGCATGTGAAACCGGCATGATCAGCTGGTGTTCTTCACTCCCTCCCCTTTCACCTAGTTTCTAGTGGAAGCAGAGAGTGGTTACAAAACAGCTAGAGAACCCCTTTATGGCAGGGGTCTGGCACAGACCACCAGAGCCGGCCATCCTTCTCCCTCCTGTCTCCTGTCTGCCATCAGGATAAAATGCATAGCAGGTTGCAAACATAAAGCAATCTTATCTGTGCAAAAGTAATCTATTCAAAGAATTGTTGGCGAATTTATGCAATATTTCTTTCTTTTTTTTTTTTTTTTTTTCTAAGTGGAGTTGAAAAAAATCTTACTTACATCTACGGTGAATTGGGTGATTTTTTGGGGGGGGGGGTTTGTTTGTTTTTTGTTTGTTTTTCCCCCCCAGTCTTTAGGTTTTACCTTCAGGTCAGCCCTGTCGTCTCTGCGTGAATATCTGAGTGCAGAATTTAATGTTGCCCGCTCTTCTCCTGTCGACCGGTTTCTCATTCATGGTCTCAAATGCGACGGGGGGGGGGGGGTGTGAGGGGGTGTGAGGGGCGGGGCTTATCACGGCCACCAATAGACCGCATAGGTGTGCTGAGGTGCCGGCCAATAGGAGGAGATCTCGGTGCGTGATCCGAGGCTGACGGGGACGTGGAGGCTGCATGGTACACAACACCTTTGACATGTGGGAACGGCAACGCAACACACACTCTCTCTTTCCTTCTCTGTCACACACGCACACACACTCGCTCTGTCTATCTTGAATTACTCTCCTAATTCTCTGTCGGTGCAGAAACATTTTTCCATCGCTCAGAGGAAATGAAGATCTTATCTTCGAATGGAGGACTCACTCCCAACCAAAAAAAAGAACCTCATGCAAGACCAAAATATGAAGATCATATTAGAGAGTTTTAGTAATTTGAACAACATTAAGATACAAATCGTAGACATTTTCATGTGTTTGAACGTTTTTGTGCACTTTCATCACTGTCTCCTCATCACTGGGGTTTTTTTTTTTTTTCTTTTTTTCTGTGATCCAAATCAAGTTTTCCAGTAAAAACTTTTGTGCATTGAAAGAAAACAGTTAAAGTGGTTCAGGCATCTGATTAAGTAGCCTCAAAAGGTGCCTCCCTTTTGATGGATGACTGGATGAACATAAAATAATATGCAGTAGATTAACTCAAGGCTGGTACCTTTTCTTTAAAACAGCCGGCAACCACTGTTTCGGGGGTAAAGAAGACGGGACAGCTTGAATAGCAGTCAATGCAACTTCTGGTATATTCTGCAGAACAAAAGCTCAGGACAGCTTTTATTCGCTTGTTTATTGCACCAAGCGCGGAAGCTGCAACGACTCCCCTTCGAATCGTAGGATCTATCTGCTCGCAAGCAAAAAAAAAAAAAAAGCATGAACCTCATGCCGGAAATAAATATGAAAACGTTTGAATTCATATAGTGAAATAAAAGTGTGTGATTTGCCAGTTTTTAATAATGAACAGAAATCTAGGGGGTGAAAGAGGTCAGCCAACAGAAGATGGCATCAGGCAGCTCTGTGGATTAGGTAAGTCTCGGCTGTCTGGATCTTCCTGCACAGAACACAGAGCCGGAACAAAAGCCTGGCTGTGGGCACACAAAGGAGAAATACACACAGAGACAGAGAGTGCCATTGACTGTCTCTGGCACGGTGGGATGTTCCTAAAAAGCATATTTGCTGGAAAAGAAGAAAATCTGGAGGTGAACAGAGTTCATCCTGCATTTATTATTCTATAACTTAACATATTGGTAACAGTTTCAATGTACCTATAATAACAGTTGCACTCTGTTCTGCCTACAAAGGTCAAACATTTTCAACAGTTTTCAAGAATAAATAAATAAAATTCTCAAAACTTCAGGCGATGTGTGTCAGCATGACATACAATAGTGTGGGAGATCTGATGAGTTCCTCCACATTGACCAAAATTTAAAAATCCCTAAACATTCAGAAAAAAAATCTGGTTGGTAGAGGAGGTGAACCAAATGCAGAGGCTATGGACCTCAAAGTGGATGTACTGCATGTCTTTACCTTCTCTCGCCACTCTATTGCCTCTCAAAATATTTTTCAACATTCTTAAGCTGCAGATCTTCGCAAAATCCATGTGTCTTTTCAAAAAATAAAGCCCAAAATGAATCACCACCAAAGTATGAATATCAGTAGTGGGTACCCGCTAACTAAAATGTTAGTTACAATAATCCCAAAACAGTAATCATGAACATCAGCTATGCTAACGTTGAGGCACTACACCAACACAGTATTTAATGAAAGCTAGTGCTAACTTTATTTCATA
This sequence comes from Poeciliopsis paucimaculata, assembly GCA_903067055.1. Classification (NCBI taxonomy): domain Eukaryota; kingdom Metazoa; phylum Chordata; class Actinopteri; order Cyprinodontiformes; family Poeciliidae; genus Poeciliopsis; species Poeciliopsis paucimaculata. The sequence continues at coordinate 30,681 of CAEGAD010089627.1, forward strand.
TTATATCTGCCTTTGATACTTCACCCATTGACCAGTTTAATTTTGACATAATTTACATGTTCTGTAATGCCCTTAGTTAACTGTATGTATGTTTATATCTGGTTAGCTTATGTCAGTGTTCTATTTTGTTCCTTTATTTATCTTGTTTGAAATAAAGTCATTTGCAGGTAAAAGAACGGCAACGGAACTGCGCTTTCAAAGTTAGCAATAGCGCTGAACCAGAAATTAGCTCCGCTATTAGCGCATTAGCAAATTAGCGGGAAGTGTGCCCACCTTGGAGAGCACATGAGCTAGCATTTTTCCTGGAAAGAACTGGGAGACCCTTGTTTATCCTCTGGGGGGCACAACTGCTGACTTGTCTGAAACTCCCATGTGAGAAAAACATTGTCACATTTCATGCCTTATTTACTGCCTGTGGCTGATTCTGTGAAGTTGGTCCGGGAGGTTAAGCTGACCCGGCTGGACTGGCAGATGCACAGTTTTCTATTAGCTGTCCCTTTCAAGACCTGCATTATATTTCTCTGCCAGCAGAGAGAAGTTATTTTAAACTCTTCTTCTCTAGCTAATTATCGTGTTACTCCAGTTGGTTAAGCAGCGTTTTCCTGGTAGTCACCAGACTGACAGCAGCTGGTGTTATGTTTTAACCTAATCTTTATTTGAATTCAATTGCTTTTTGATTGTATAACCGAATTTTAAACTTTACCATCGTTAAATTAGAAGTCTCGTCCAGGAATTTGAACATTTCCTCAGGCTCAAAGGTCACTCCTATGGCGGCTGAGTTTCCTGGCTCTATCTCTTTGTATCCATATTTAACATCACCACAGGTCATCTGATAACCCACTGCCCAGGCAGCTAAAAATAGGACTGGATTTTATGAAGTTTGTTTGACTTTCCTGTTAAAAAGGGTACGAGCTTTCACTCACGGGGTGTTGACCTGATATCTGTAACCTTTGTACTAAACTCTGAAAAGGAAGAAAAATGCAGACCTTAAATGGTTACATGAAATGTGGAGCATGCATACTTACAAAGAGAAAGGTTAAATCATATGAATGTAGGTTTTCCATATCTCCCTTTAATTCCATTGGGATTTTTGCTCAATCCAATCATTGGGATTTTTGCTCAATAATGTTACATCACCAAACAATTAAACAAGAGGACATAAAAACGACAATGATCACATTTTAAATATATCTTGAACAGAAAGCTGTAACTGAAAATATGTACTTTGTACAGTCTGATTTTCTTAGTTTTACACAATACTCTACTTGGCATTTGTTCAGCATTAGGTAATGAATAATAAAAAGTCATGCTGCATTGGAGAATGTTGCAGATTAAAAATAAAACAAAATTTCCCTCCTATTTTTGCTTCTTATTGCCTCTTCTCCAGCAAGAAAGCCTCTCATTTCAATACAATCCCCTCAGGATGTTTTACCACCAGCAGTTAATTTTAAAGACGTGGTATTTGACAACTGTTATTCACTTATTCACCATTTGCTTCACATGTCTCACATGGGGCAGTGCATGAAAGAAATAGCTGCCATTACTGGCACTAATTTTTATTCCATGGAAGAAGGTGAACAGTGCCACCTCGTGGTAAAATATAGAAAACCCTGTATGAATTGTCCATTTGACAGAGGGGACTTTTTAAAATAGATAAGGAAATAACCCAAATATCTTTCTGGGGATATATTCATTTGAAAATATACATATATATTTCTGTGTAACTCAAACCACTTCCATTCATAATGGAGTTTCCTAATGTACAAGCTACTTTTACACTGTAAAATATATTCTTTTTCTTGAGGTCCAGTAAAATTGTGCTTGTTTCACTATGTCCTCTATATATTTGGTGCATTCTCTGTTTTGATTCTAGCTGTTTTTAATGCAGCTGAATGACTTCTCAAATACGGCTCAGTCAGATTTTGGGTTTATTAGAGCACAACATACAACTTTCTCTGAATTAACTCCAACAGAAAAAAAAACTGTTAGAGTTTTAGTTGTTTTTTGTATTATTGTTGTTACCCTTAACAGCTCTGTATTTCACAGACCCTACATTGACCTGTAGATGCACAGGCGTTTTTCTTTTGTTTCTTTTAAATGAATGTGACCCTGGGTGAGCCACTGCTTCAGCTTGTCAAAAATCCACAAAGAAAAATGTGTTTTATAGAACCTGTCTTTGGTGTCGGAACAAATACAGATGTTTTTCTGAAGTGTGATGTTTTTGTCAACACTTCCTACAATCTATTTTGGACATGAGTGACACAAACAAAATGAAATCTCCAAACTGTGTTTGGTTCATAGTTGAATAATCGAGTATAGGTTTGACCAATCATGAGAAGTACTGTAAAATTAGTTTGTGTACAAGGATTCTAGAAGCGAGTCACAGTTTAGAGAAGTTTTAAAAACAATTGGTAACTTGTACCACCCTTTGGCTGTATGACACCCACCATATCAAAAACTATGAATGTCTAAATGTATTGTTCTACAGTAAATCTACAGTAGATATTTCACTGTTCTTATTCAGTGACTCCTTTTAAATTAAAGTGTTCTACTTTAATAATACAGGTTTATGATAAATCCAGTAGGTCTTCTCTTGGCATTTTCAGAAAGTATCCACAGTTTGCAATTTGACTCAGTTGAATTAATTGAGTCTTTTAGCTATTGCACATGCAATAGCTAAAAGACATTGCATGTGCTTTTAGCACATGCAATGTCTACATTTCTAAGGTTCCATGTTTTATAAAGGTTTATTGGCTGTGGTAGCCTTTGTTTGACAGTGAATTGACAGGACAGTGGATAATGAGAGAAGGGGAAGGGCATGCGGCAGGGGTCACCAGGTCAGGAATCGAACCTGTGACAGCCGTATCGATGACTAAGGCCTCCATATGTGGGTTGTGCTTAATCCCTGGACCACCACAGCAACCCCATGTTTCATGTATTAATGTAAGACACTTAAACCTAGAAACACAATTGCAGCATTGGGCAAAGGCAGCCTGCTGTTGCAAATTTCTGCGTCTTCTGCTATTTTATTCAAACTACATGTATAGGCTGTCACGATACCAAATTTTCCTGAGCGATTAATTGTCTCAAAAATTATTGCGATAAACGATAATATTGTTTGAAGACCTTTTTACACTGATTTAATGGAAATTATGTAGTAATGCATGCCAAAGATAGATACACTTTATTTTCAAAAGAACACTCGAATTGATAAAACAACCAAAAACAAAAATAAAATGGATTGTCAGTCTCTATCAACAAAAAATGTACTTGGATAAAAACTAAACAACATAAAGCCAAAGTGGAAATAAATACTGCACT
>CAEGAD010089628.1:0-17405 GCA_903067055.1 Poeciliopsis paucimaculata
TGTAAAAACATGAAATTAAATAATTTCTTTGGCAGTGCTCCTTAATGACAATTACTATTTTTAGAAGTTGCTCTGCGGGCAACTGACAATGTCCCCGCGGGCACCGCGTTGATGACCCCTGACCTAAACCGATCACCTGTATCTCACTTCGCAGCCTGCGTGTGCAGGCAATGATGGATGATCAGCAGTGATCGGCCCTGATGGGAGATCGGATTTGGAATCGGCAGAAAAACACCTAATTGGAGCATTCTACTGGAAACGTCATGGAACTGCAGTATAACTAACCACAAAATTATTACTAGATAGAACTTTCTTATTGTCTGCTATGGTAAGAAAAAATTTTAAGCACAGATTTATATAATTACTAGTCTAATTTAACATTTTCCAGACACAAGCCAAGCATCTGATGCTGTAAATGTGTGCAATAGCTTTAGGTTTTTTAAGAAAAACCTGTGAGTCACTGAGCGCTCCATCATTCTCTACATGGCTGTTCTGGGCTGGATCTCTGGTTCCACATCAGTTTCCTGCATGTCTTCTCTTCCTCTCCTCACATTTGTTCTTACCAACTTCTTGTTCAATGAAAAACATTTTCTCTACCTTAAGCAGTGACTGAACATCTCAGAGATCAGACACATATTATAAAAACATTTCTAATTAAGGATGTGTTTCTACAGGAACATAAATCTGGATATTTGTCTCCCATTGTTTTCCTTGTGCCTTTCAGATGTGATTCAGTCTCCTCCATGACAACACAAAACCAAGCTGTTGACCAGTAGAAGCCAATGTAGCAAATCCTCTAATCAGTATTCAGAGGGTTTACATGTAGAAATGCATACAGAATGGCATAAATCTTGCAGAGATGTGCATAAATGCTACTTTGAAAAGTGCATAAACACAGTAGTGTGCTATTACCCTCCGTCATGCTGAACGAACCAGCCTAGTTCAGTGTATAAATACTCTGTAGACTGTGAGGGAGTCAAACCTATAGAAACTTTTAAGTAAGAGGGACTACACGGCTCTCTCTTTTTATTTCTCTCTTTGTCTCAATATCTTTTCCTGTTCTGTGCCTTGCTCTCTGCTATCATAAGTCTTATTAAAACTGGGGAATAAGGAACACTCAGATCATAGACTGGCTTTCTGTGAGGGGTCTGCAGGATGTGTGCGTGTGTGTGCATGCGTGGGGGTTGGGGAGGTGATTAAAGTTAGGGGGCTGCTTGCATGCTTGGCTCTGTGTTGGGAAAATAAAGTACCAGAACATAAATGGTGTCGCTGACGTGCTGCTGGGCCATGTGTCAGCGTGTTGTAATTGTGTCCAGTCGAGCGAAACACATATATTCACAGATACAAACTCAACCAATGCTTTGCCCACTCTAACATTGTCGTCATCCCTTTGGTTTGATTTGATTTCTGGGCCCCCAAGCCTGATGTCAACCATAATGCAACTGTGTGTGTGGGTGTGTGTGTGTGTGAGAGACCCCCTACTTACTGCAGATGGAGTGACCGCATAAGCCATAAATTAAGAATAGACTTTTTTATGGGGACTGCATGGATACATCTGCAAATAGATCCATGTGGACCTATAAGAATAGTGGGTTGGAAAGACCAACAAGCAAAAGCAATTAATTACTTCATTAAGTAATGATTTGGTCTCCTACATGGATATGAAGTCACATCTTAAACTAGTTCAGTTTCACAGGATTCAGTCTTCACAACATTTTCTCTGTTTTTAATGTTTGTCAGAGGAATAAGGCTTTTGACATTTGATGTGATTTCCACAGGGTGATGCAGTATTGGTGGGTTTGTATTCAGCTGAACAGCAGTTTAACATAAAACTTTGTTTAGACAGCTTGAGTCGAAACAACCATGCTGTTTGGACTCACCGACCCTGCTGGTCTAAAACAAGGACAGTGAAAGTCTAACTGAAGGAAGACCAATCTTTATGTTGTTCTGAATCCAAACACAAGTTCCTGTTTTAGCTAGTGATGCTCATGCAGTTGCTAACAAAAGTTGCTACTCTGTTAAATAAAGGCCGAACTGGATCTGATTCTCAATGCCGCTCAGATCAGTCCATTGTTTGTCCTGGTTTGTAGCGCAAACTTTTTATCAGCTCCATGTTGCACAAAAAGCAGTTTGATGTGAAAACTTTCCCCCTGCTGATCAGCTTAATGTGTGACAGAACAGTCTGTCAGACACGGAAAAGAAAAGTTTAATTTTACATCTGGCAATTAATTTTAATATCCTCTTACTCAGAATATAGAGTGAAAAACATGTGGGACCTTGAAAGTTTCACCCCAAATCCAAATATATTTTATGGTTCAGAAGAACTAAGATAGTGTTAAACTCACCCAGCTCTCCTTCTACAAAGTTTTAAAAGATGTGAGTCGGGTCATGCTGAGTTTGAGGAACTCCAGAATGAATAGTTTCATATCTACATGAACCCCCGGTGACCACACAGTTAAAGTTTTCTAAAACATTCCCACAGCAGATAAAAATTCACACAAACCGTATAATCCAACATCAGGCTTTGGGTTGGTGTGTGTGTGCTACAAGTGGAAACACACACACCAGACACACATGCATGTGTGCACACACACACACACCCACACACACAATTTAAGATTCATCTGCAATCAGTAAACAATGTATGTGACTGAGCCCAGAAAAACAAGAAGCACAGGGTGAAATGTTCAGCTAGTGAAACTTGTGTGAGTGTGTATGCAAGTCTTGACAGATCAGTGAACTGCAGATGTCTGACTCTAACAGCAGCAGATGCCACTGTGAAAAAAAACCCAGAACCGCACAGATATTGTTGAGCAAAACAGCCCTAACCCTAAGGAAACAGTGACTGCAGGGCTGAGTTAATAGCAGGATATCACAGCAGAGTACAGTTAAGAATCACATTGACCCGGGAAGCCATTTATTTTCCCCTAATTAGCAACCTGACAGTGAAATTCGTCACAACAGTTACACTCTACTAGTTTGGTTATCTTCACTCAACTATTAAATTAGTGCCTGCCCATCATAACTCCAATCAAAATGATGTCTGATTGAAAATAACTTGCTGCTGTGTTAATCAAAAACGCAGCTTTTCACGGCTGCTGTGGGATGGTTGGGCCATCAATATGCGAAAGACAGAGCCAGCTCGTTTAAAGCGACATGCTATTTACTTCCAAAATATGACAACGAGCTGAGAGGAGGAGGGCTCCCTGAAGTCACTCAGCACTGACATGGTGAGTGACTTCTTCACAGATGCAAACCTTCAGATTTAAAAAAGCATTGTATTTACAACTGCATTACGAAAACAAAGATTTAACTTCAAGGTTTCTGTCTTAAGTGCTTTAGCTCTGACATTACGACATTTAACTTGTTTTCATGTCTTTTGTTTTATTAATTTAGCTTGTATAATTTACAAGGGTGTGTTTTGTAATTTTGAAGTGAGGTGGTGTAAAGTTAGTTATAGTTCCCGTAACTGTAGAGGAAATATATCACAGTAAGTTTGTAAAATCGTGAACAAATCTTAGAATAAAGCAAAACTAACTGAGTGTTCGACAGGAGCTTCCCTTGTCTCCGTAAAATTTTATGGTTGGGCTAAGTTTATAGCTTTTTATATATATATGAACAACGTCCATGTTACTAAGCAAACGAGGCAAAGTTTAGCATTTCATGACAAGAGTCCAAAACTTTTCAGCTATTCTGCATTTCTAAAATTAGCTAAAATGGTTAGCCCTCCAGTGCTTTCCATCTACAAACTCTTTACCATGGCGATGAGGTAAGCAAGCTTGATAATCTAACTTTCAATAGTCAAACTATCCCTTTAAAAGACTCTTGTTGATTATTTCCTGAGAATTTACATAAATGTCTTTGCATGATGATCAGTAACCATAAACAATCAAAACATTTATTTATTCTTTGGTATTTTAAAAAAAAAATGAAATAACATCTCGTTGTTTTAGCAATTTATGTATGAACCCAAAATATAGTATAAATTAATCAATTAATTGATTAATCATCATGTAAGCCATATATTCAGGTATTAAGGTGCTTGAGGCAGCTCCCCTTCTAAAAAAATATTCTAAAAACAAGATTTTTTTTACAGCAGAAACACAATGTGTTTTGTTTTACTCAAACATGGTTTTAGTGTATGATGGTTAGACTCTCACTGTTTACCCTGTTGCTACCCAGTCCTAATACTCTTCTGAAGGAAAGTGTCTGAACAATTCCTAACGGCACAAACAAATTTACTGCAAACGTCAAAGCAACATCATTAAAGATCCTGAGGGATCCTGAGTGGCAGCCCAGTTCAAGGCTGAGATATTTGGAAACAGGACAACACTTAAAAATCTCACTTAAGGCTAACATGTCACTTGCAGATTTTCTGATCAGAGACCCACCACTGAATCAGATACAGTGAACAGAGACTCTGCCTGACAGCTTCCAGATAGCAACAACGGATGGTTCAGTACACTGAGCATCCACATCAAAAACCCACCCATCCTTCCAGCTCTGCAGCCTGTGAATCACCTGCATTATCAATAAGTCAGGTTTATTTCACAGCTGCAGGGTATATAAAAGAAGACCTGCTCTGTTAACTACGTAAACAATTACTGCCTGTCAAGAGGATCAAAAGCAAACAAGCTGTACTTTCCAGCTTGGTTTCTCTCTCATGGCAGCTGCTGTTTTCCTCTCTTTGGACAGCTGATTCTAAGCTATCTTGGCAGATCAATAGTGGTTAAGCTCAGGTGAGATGAGGCAAGCCTGAGTGCAAACTGTACCTGAAGGATGGCCTAATCTTTTGGTTTGAATAGTAAAGCCAGTGTGGATTGTACTCACATATGACTTTAAGGGGGTTGCTTTCTGTGACTAGCCTGGATGTTGCTAGTTTTGTAGCTAGTTTCTTAACTGGCCAGCTAGCTACTGAGCTAACTAACATCAGCTGTAAGGTTTCTTATCATTGATTTGCAACATTTTATATTATGATAATCTCCTTTGTACTCAGGAGTACAAAGGAGAGTGCGCGTCTCGTGCCCCTGGTAAGGCGATGCTCCACCAGTGGAGGGAGGGAGTGAGGCCCTAGAGGTCGGCCGACAAAAGGTTGTCCCTAACTCCCATCCAGCGAAACCACAGCCAAGGGAACGGGCTTGGCAGAATCAGCGGGAAAAGAAGACCCTGTTGAGCTTGACTCTAGTCTGGCATTGTGAAGAGACATGAGAGGTGTAAGATAAGTGGGAGGCTCGGGCCGCCGGTGAAATACCACTACGCTTATTGTTTTTTCACTTACCAGGTGAGGCGGGAAGGCCTCACCCTAACGCCCATCCAGCGAATGGGATGGGAGCTATAGCTACCACTATAGCTAAGCTATAGTGGTAAAATTACTACTATAGCTTAGCTATACTTTTAGCATTATCATACTCGTCATATAACAGTAACATTAGATTTTCACTTACAGCTGCAGCAAGTGATAGTTTTTCCATATACATGTACTCATGGCTTTTGAAAGGTTATTTTTTTATTAATGAAAAAATAAAAGAATTTTTCTTCTTATGACGGAGTTAAGGACATGTTGATCAGAACAACTGATGCATTTCAGACTTTTTGTGTTTTGTATTAATTGTCCCACAGCTATAACGTTTTTATTCTCAGGAATAATAACACTGAATTGACCTGAATTGTGATTGAGAGATAAATTAACTGCAGTTAATTAAGCTGCACATTTTTTCAGCCAGAGAGCAGAGACCCCAGATGCAACCATTCAATCTGTCCACCTAAAAATGTGAAGTATTTACTCATTTTTAGAAAAATTATTAAATTTGCTAATTTTTTCTTATTGTTTCCTTGAAGTGATGCTCTGTGCAACAAGGCGTCCATATATGAAGTTTAGCCCCGTTTTTTGGAAGATTTGTGCAATTTGCTTGATAAAGTTAAGTCCATCAAATTATATCACCACTGGACTACCAAGCTCCTCTTTGTATGAACCGGACACAGCCACAGATAATCATAATCCTAAGGAAACTTCAGCCTCACTTTTGAGATCTTGATGTGAGACGTTCTCTGTCAGCCTCCCCGCCCCAGCTGAAAGATGAGGTAGATAATTCTACTGTTGTGTGAAATCTATGATGTGAAAAGATTTCATTAAGATAGGCCAAGGAGTCCTAATTAATTCTGCCTCTTTGCACATCGGGCTTTCTGTCAAAAACAGAGGGAAAAGGCTTCGGCAGAATAAATTACAGGGACGCTGTAACCGTTCTTCAATCAATGAGAAGGAGGTGATAGAACTGATGCACTGGGTTTCCGTTTTCTCCCAGAGGTTCTGTTGGTTCTTGGTAATGTTTGTCCACAGTAAGTGAGCCCACGAGCACTTCTTTTGCAGGCGTCCCACCATCTAAGATCAAATCACATTTCAGACCGGGAGTTTATTTTGTCTGTCAGTCCTCTGGAGAGACCTGTCAGTGACAAAATGTGAAATTGAAAGCTTCCCTGCAAATGGACTCTTGCTGGGCAAGTGGTGCTGAAGATGGTGACAGTCACTAGAGACCTCTGAACTATCTAAGGCTCCACTCTTCCATTACACCTTCTTTCCTCCTGGTCTCTGGTCTATATTGAATCCTGATTGGCCTTTGTTTAGGCACTCACATCCAGCTGAAATCGGAAGAAATGAAAGGCCTTCCTCCTGGGAGCCATCTTCAGTGACTTTCCTCTCCCACTGAAGACTGAGACAGAAAAGTGAATCTATTTCTGTTCGATTACGACTATTTTTGGCCACAATCAACAACCCGTGTGAAGCTTGACATTAAACTATAGTAGATGGCTATCGTAGCTGTACTCCTGTTACTTGTCCTTGGCCGGCGGGGAAAGTACTGTCCATGTTTTTCTAAATCCGGACATTTAACAGCTTGAGGCAAAAGCCTCATTTATCAAGCATTTCTCTTAGCCAAGCCCCATTCCCCCAAGTCCAATATTAATCCCCCAAGCTGCAAATTCTATGAGCTCTCCAGCTTTGGCTAAACACGCAACAACTGTCTTATTATCAGGAGACGACAGGCAATAATGACTGTGGCCTGAGCTAAGCAACTGCTCCTTTGAGCTTTCAAAGAAAGCAGCTAATTAAAGGCTGCTTTATGACTTTTGTCACTTTTTGGACTGGTGATTATGGGCCATTCATTGGGGAAGATTTGTCAGCTATTTGTGTGTGGCACACACCATACATATCATCAAAATACTTTTTCCTTTATGTTGTGCCAAAGCTGCACATTTCTCCTCAGCAAGCCTCCAGACGCTTGCTCTGTGTTTGCAGAAGGAAATTTTTTGACTTTCTGCACTCTCTCCTGGTGCTAATAAGGACATCTTATCAACGGCATTTCAGAGACAAACTAGGCTGTTTAAAAATGCCAGCTCCTTGGTATTTTGTCTGTGATTTCCTGTAATTAAGTACTGTGGAGTGGAGCGTCCTTGGCTCTAAGGACAAGTTCAGTGGAACGAGCTCTGTGCTCTTTGAAGCCCATTTGAATAATGGCTCAGCTGCATTAGCACTCTGCTTGTCTCAAGCATCTCCCCCAATACTCCTCGACTCTTTCAGAAACCATACATTAACAAAAGAGGGAACGTGGCCCGTGCCATATTTGGGCCAACTCTAATTGTCTAACTAATCTCCTCAGCGTTAAATGACCCAGAGAAACCGGGTCCCAGAGGGCAGGCTTATCCCGCTGATTGGAGACTTTACTTTTTGTTTTCCTTGGCATATTAAACCAACGTAGGCTGCTGGTGCAAAGCCTACAGAACTATTGGAAATGTAATTAAGTGCCAGGAGCGGCTTTTAAACGGTTGACTAGAGCAGAAACAAACTGTGCCCTTCAGGCAGCAAAAACTTTAATACATGGGAAATGAGTGGCTCAATCAATAGGCAGGACCTAAGTTCTTTTGTAGAGGAAAATTCAATGCAAAGCAGGAGCGGGATGCTCCACTGTGCTGAGTACCGGCTTTCAGCAGGATGGTCAGAAACAGACCAACAGAGACCGCTCTGCCAGATCCAATCATTCATTAGGACAACTGCATTAGTCTTAAAAACCACAAAAGAAATGGACGCTTCAGACAGAGCCGGAGTTGATGGGGAGCAATGTGAGAAGAATCCAACGTGCTCATAACAACTCGCAATCACGAACAGATAATTATCTCCCAACAGATTCAGAGAGTTTGTCCATCAGAGGTTTTGGGGTCATCAGAAGACTTTTCTCTGCACTGAGCAACTCAAAATGATTCCACACTTTCAAACAGGAGACCATCGCTGGCAACTGAGTCCATCTACAAAAGAAAAAACCAGCCCAACTATAAAACACTGTCTCACTGTGTTACTGCTGATAAATATTCATGGTAGCAGCTTGAAAACCAGCTGTTTTCCTCCAATTAAAGCTCTGAGACTCACAGTTTTTTAGAAATAGACTGTTGCTTTTTGTTAAATTAGCAGCTTGTGTTTCTGCCCAAGAACAAAACTGTAACAATACAGAACCGTAGCGCGAGATTTATATCTGTCACCTGGGAAGCGAACACACGGATAACAAGCCAAGATGAAAGTGACGCTTCCTGCCTGTGTTTTCTCCAGGTACATGAAGTAATGTTGGGATGTTCACAGAGACAGGAAGGTGCATTATCTGACTATAGACATGGAGCTTCATCCCAACTAGCTGTGCAGAGGAGATCAAATTAAGTCATCAAAGAGGCCAGAGCAGAAATGATCCAGTGCCTGCCGTACCAACGGCACAGAAACAAAATGCAGTGCGGCTTAATCTGGTAGAGAGATGGCAGCCCTCTTCAGAGGTCTGCTGTCTCTGCAGAAACCCAAAGAAGACAGAACGGAGGACTTACCATCAGCAGGCTGGGCTGGAGTGAAGTGAGACGGTTTGTCTGAAAGAGACACAAACAGACAAACAGTTTAGTTTTGGGAAATCTGAAGATTGCTCTGGGTTAAAGCCAAGTAACTGAGTTGCTTCAAAAGATAAAAGAGAAAGAAAGCGAACAGATTCTCTCTTTCTGCTTTTCTATCTAAACCTGCTGGAAATATGTGCCTGGGCCCTGCAGGAATCAGGCTGAGCTGATCGGACAGGAGTGAGTTTCAGCGATAACAGCATCATCACTGTGTCGTGACAGTCGCTTCTCCTAGTCATTCCCAAACATATGCCACAACTCCGCATAGTGCAAGCGTACAACAAGTATTTGAGAACGGAGGGATTTATTTTTGATGTTCTTGTCTGGTTGAAAAGTTCAAGATAAGACAGCAAATGTTCACAACAATGAAGGAGCAGGGAACAGACAGTCAAATCCAACCCACCTGCAGACACGTGGAGTAAATCTGAAACCTTCTCCCAAGTAATACATCACATGACATCATGCTGCTCCACCAAGACAATGAGATACGGCGGCCCGGTGTGTGGGAGTCAGAACATCAGAGCTGGAGCGTCACATGGCTGGGAAAGCCTTAGCCGGACGGCCTGCTGTAACCCAAGACCTTCACAGGTTCCACACCTCGGCCACTTACTGTGAGGCGGCCTCTTATTATTTTACATGGCAAAGTATGAGAATAAATCAGAAAACATCAACTTTTTTATTGCTGCTACACTAAATGATTATTTTTTAATTATAGGACCCAAAGTATGGGAATAAACTATTTTCCAACCCCAAGGAAATGTTCTATACAATCCGAATAAGTAAAGTGTGTAATTTCTGATATTAGGCAGCCGATGTTCTCATTTGAGGGGCAGTAAGGAGGAACGGTTTGTTCGCTAGATAATGGTATATCCAAATTACAGCGGATTAAGCGGTGTGGATAGAATAACTGATTAAAAAGCTCTTCATTTTAGCAGCAAATAGGAAACATCAAGTGTGATAATTACGTGTGCATGTTGTATAGAAATAAAATTTGACAGAAACATTATCAGAGAGAACTGTGAGAAGTTATTTTGCTCCAGGAATGAATTGATGTGAGGATGTAAACAACATTCAGCTCATGAGTCAACACATAATACTAAATTCAACTAAATGACTCAGTTTTGGACAAACTGAGTCATGCTTTGTTTTTGTGGCTCTTATTTGACAGGTCTCTACACAGACCAAGAGAAGGGGAGATAAACTAATTAGGCTCTGAGTCAAAACTGGACCGCTTGTAGCAGCCCAAACTCTACGCTTCTGGAATCACTCCACCAGACTTTTTTTGCTATTTTTATCTGAATCTAAGGAGCCTCTAATACTTGAATATGTTCAGAATAGAATATCTTATTTTATTTTTGATTAGTTGGAACATTTAAGTTTTTTTTCCCCAAAAGTTACCCATTTACTCTAGCCTGGTCATTCCTGTCTCCTGTTCATTTTTGACTGAGCCAATCAGTGAACAGGAGGAGCGGTGAAGGATGCCATTGATCTTCTGCTCAATTTTAGATTGTATTCTGCTTGTAGTTTTAGCAAGGGCAGCAGAAGAAGTGAAGGAAACTGTTCAGTTGGTGAAGAACCTCCAAATATTTAACATAATCACCTTGTTCAGATTAGCTCTTCTCTCTTCACAGTGGAGGACGGTTGTTTACAGTGCAAACAATTTCTGGTAAGCTTCATAGCATCCAAAATGCCTCATTACATACGTCACGGACAAATGTTAATGATTGGGTAAAAATAAAAACCGCCACACCTCCAGGAAGTAATTGGCCAGTCCAAGGTACAGCCTTACTAGCTAACTTTCTCATAACAATTGGACAAAAACTGAAGAACTACTTCATTTCTTTTTTTATAATAAGATCTTCAAACGTAAATAAGATTGTCAGGCTTAAAGCACACAGGGATTATAATAACAGCTTACAATTAGTCATGATAGATAAGTCCCAGTCTGCTCACTGTACACTCAACTGCAAGGGCATTGTCAAGTACATTTTTCATCTGTGTTCTTCCATTAAGGTCTTCTAGAATCTTCTTTGACATTACAATGACAATCACATTGCGTTGAAGACACAGCAGATATATAAGGGAGCACATGAAGGCAGATCTGGTCTTCACCTAATTTGGATTATTTATCCCTCAGGGACAAAAAGAGACGATATTAATAACGTGGAAAATCATGTTAGTATTTCTTTTCAGCCCTTTTCTTCTTTCTTTGAGTAGCTGATGCACCACCCTGTTGTTCCTCCTTTAGTCTGTAGTGAAAACTGCATCACATAGTAAAACAAAGTGAATAAACAGTCAAAATCAGTATGGACATGGAGAGGAATTTAGTTCTCTGAATAAAGTCACATGCTGACTGCAATTCAGTTGCTCTTTCCAGGACCAACTTCGTGTTGTTGAATAAATATTGACATTTTTATATCATAATATCTTGTGGCCCCTTGAATTGATGTACAAGAATATATCTATCCTGCTTACGCTCCTTAAAATGCCAGACATTTTAAACAAATGGATGCACTTCCATGACGATTCCTGCAGAAAGCGTCACATTACAGCCCACCAGTTTAAAGCTGACCAGGAAACTGTAGCGCCAAGCTCGACCCAGCTGAACCGCCATCTGCACCCTGGCAGTCCATCCGGCTGTGTGAGTCACTGAGCAAAGCCCCAGTGAGCCGAACAAACACACCAACACACACGTGCAACAAATATTGAGCAACCACCCAGACGCCTCTTTCATGTTCTGCACACTGTGAGGGATAATGAGGAAGATGCAACACATCACTTCAATTACCTCGCTGTGGCATTCTTTATTCTTCTTTTTCCAGAGAGGGTGGAGGAGTGGTCCACCAGCACATACCCCAACCTCCTTCACACTCAGAGCTGAAACCTTCCCAGGACTTCAGTGCTCCCTTTCCCCAGTTTTAAATTTGGGTTTGCTTAAAATTGCTTGTCAACAGTCGGGGCTTCAGGATGGAAGTGTCTTTGTGTGTGAGAGAAAAAGGGGGCGAGGAAAGAAAAGAAAATGAAGATCGGGGAGCAGAGAGGTAAGGTTGGTGTTAGAGGTGAATAATGAATTGTCTGCTGAAGCTGTTTCACAGTCAATCATGACGGTAACTGATTTCCATCCAATGGGGGGAGATTCAGGAACACATCAAAAACGTTGGGAAGAAGAAAACCAGCATGAGTGAACGTACAAGAGGAAGGATGAGAAGCTGCACTTTCCTCTGGCTCTTTCTAAGCATGTCTAAATATGCACAAAAAAGTAGAGACAGACAGAGCCCACTCGTCATGTGAGGTGAATGTGAAAGAAGAAGGTTTAGTACAAAGTGAGCTGAGATGCCGGGCAAAGCTAAACGATTTCTTCACATTTCCATAACGAAAGGACAAGATAAGGTCTTTCCATAAACATATCAGCCACTTCCATCTCCCTTTACACCTGGCAGGCCTGCGTAAGTTCCAGGGCCTGTGTGAATGTCACAACACTGCCATCATTCACCCGATATCTCCAGCGAATCAATAAGTGTCTGGCCGTGACATTTACCCACGTGCAAGAAGAGTTGTGTGTGCGCATTTATCTTTTTTGCATGTGTGCCACCTTCTCTTTGCTGCAGCTGATGTATGGTTGGGCAGAATGATGAAGTGAGTGTGTGTCTGAGCAGGCAGGAGAAATTTAAGAGGGGGAAACAAACAAACTGTCTATGTGTGCATGGACATGCCTCATCCCATATGGTGACAACAAAATTTGTAAATCTGAGGATAGCACCTGTCCTACTAAACCAGTGTTTCTCAATTCCGGTCCTCACGCCGCCCTGCCCTACATGTTTTAGGTGTTTCCCTTATGCCACGCACCTGAATTGAATATGTGGGTGATTAACAGGCATCTGTAGCACTTGATGATCATGCAATCATTTGAATCAGCTGTTCTGGAATAGAGGTACATCTAAAACATGCAGAGCAGGAGGCCTGAGGACTGGAATTGAGAAGCGCTCAACACACACACACGCGCACCCGCACCCGCACACGCACATCTCTATCATACGGAGCTCTTGGCAGCATAATAGAGCTCTTTCGGGGCTCTTTCAGTTTATCCAGTTTTTCAGCTCACTAACATAATATTAGAGATGAAGATGGGCTTCCTCTAACTGAGTGTATTAAATCTAATTATGTCTGTTTGGCTTGGATTGATAAAGAAACAGGGAACTTATAAAAGACTCACCCTCACTGAAGGTACATGCAAAAAGTCAGAACTATGGATTCACCAAAATATTGCCCGATATTCCAAATAAACGGGACAAATCTTTAAGGAGTTGCTCATATTGAGATACAGACTGCTTAGTGATGCAGAGGACAGTAAAGATTTGAAGTATATATATATATATTTTTTTTTTTTTTTGTCATAATATTTTAATGAGATGTCAGAAAAAGTTAGATTAAAAACTCAATTCCTAAAATAATTATTTAAAACAATCCTAATTTAAAGTAAAGAAGTGTAAGAAACAAATTACAGACATCCTGTTTGTTGTATGGAGACATTAAAGATGATATGACAGACAGACATCAGGAACTGTCTCTGGTAGGACGTCAATTCATCGCTGCTTCGGCGTCTTTTATGGATTATCAAGCTAATGTCAGACGCTAAAGACTGTTTAAATCAACAACTTTTTTACAGTTTTGTCTTTGCTTTATAACATTTAAAAAACCAACTGGTTTACACTGACACTTCTCTTACACACAGTGTGATATTGCCTCTCCTGATAAATAATTAAGGACTAATGACAAGAACGTAGAAAAGAAACACTGTAAAATAAAATTAAATGAAAAAGGCCTAAAATTTGTATCAGCAGGTCAAAACTGGATTAGACTCAAATCTTCTCATTCCTGCTGCTTCATTAATCTATATTATATAAGCGTTTGTTTGTTCCTTTTCTGTTTCAAGTAAAGAATTTACATTTCTTTAGGAAGTTTTCCTTATATCTATGTAAAGAGCATCACACCATTCTCACTCAAGCATATTATCTTGTGAGAACCCAAACCTCACTTGCCAACTGAAAGAGAATAGAAACAAAAACCATAGTGCCATATCACAGATAAAGAAATGAAACTCAAACAGCATTTCGGCCCACATTAAGCACCATTTCTAATATTATCACAACGGTACTTAGTGTTCAAATTTAGTTACTTAATGTAATCTGCTGGTCATTAGGAGGTGCAAGTCTTGCATAAGTAATAGCCCCACTTTGGAGAGTTAAGGAGATTTCACCTTTTGCCCAATTTGAACTTGCTGTACTGAAACAGAGTGTGTAAAAGAGAAGTAGAGTGAATTATTCAACCAAAAAAGTAGCTTTTGGATTTATTGTGTTTTAACAAACTGCTTAATCTGTTTGTTAAAATCAAGACAAGTACATACTGCTGATTTGTACTTGACCTAAGTATAAATCGATACTTTTCACTCAGCAAAAAGCTGTCAGAAGTGACTTGTATACAGGACCTGTGATTGCGAATATGTGATTCCAGTGTTCAGGCTGTAACTATAATAAATAAATTATCTTCACATTCAGAACCATTTGACAGAATATTCTCACACACACTGGCAGCTAATGAGCTTTCTTATTATGTATCGGAAAGATTTGTTTGTAGTGACATGACCAAAGAAAAGATTAGGTTTTTCTTAACCAAAAAAATTACTTTTACTGAGCCACCAAAGGTTTTTAATCTGCATGAAATCCTTCACAGTTAAAAGTAAATGCCAGGGCTTTAGAGCAGAGATACAGAGCAGTCTGTGAAGCCAGAGTCAAGGAAAGGGGGGTTTTGACTTTTAGTGATCTGATGTCCCTATTTCAAGGGCAGATAAAGCGTTGAGATGTTTGGTATGCAAGGTTTTGTTCGGGAATTTGCCACAACAAGGACATTCAAAGTAAGAGCGATGTCACATAAACCAAGAGAAAACACAAGATTTCTGGTTGTTATGGATTATGTTTCCACATAGAGAAACCGTTGTGGTGGCTTAAAACTCAGAGGAAAACAACACAAAAACAGAGTCAAAAAGTGTGTGCTTGAGGTGAGAAAACGTACAGTTATTGAGGAACAGCAGAACGGCGAAGCCCAGCGTGGATGTGGCCAGCAGGATTAGGCAGATGTTGCAGGGGATCATGAAGTAGCGCACCACCAGCGACACTTTGTGCTGGTACCTGCGCTCCCGCTCTGGCGCCGGCGAAGGATAGTGGCAGCCGCTCATGCTCCACTCCAGCGACCCCCTCCCCTCCAAGGCGGGGGAGACAACGGGCCGAGGAGAACGCCGGGGGGCACCCAGGGACCCGTTGGAAAAAATGATGGCGGTGGGGTGAGGGTGCAAGATAACGAAAACAAAGCTAATTAAAAAAATTTTAAAAAGATGAATTATGGATGCAGTCTCAGCGGCGGTTCCAACTGTGCACTGTCACATGGACCTGATGACTGTTTCTGTCAGAGAGTCGCAGCGAAAAGCTTTCAGCGGTTTGCGGGCGGCACATTTTTCACAGATAATAACATCCATTTGGGGCTAAAGGACAGACAGTGTGAGCAGGGACTCATATAGCACCCCACCTGTCCGAATGACCTCCATTCCCTCTATCCCCAATGGCAAACACCCAAACTAATGGGAATTTAATGTGCAACTATCCGTATAAACTCACAGCACAGACGTGTGTAGATAGATTTAAGTAGGTGGTGATAATGTGCTTTGCAATTTGTGTTACAGAGCTGTTGGCATGGATCTATAAGCTAGAAATGTGTGTGTTAAGTATGTGGGTGTTTGGGATTGTCGGATATCCACATGGAAACTTTCCACGGCAGCTTGATGGTAAATCCATAAAAAGAATCCAGTCCTTTCCTCTCTGTGACCCTGACTCGTAATTAGTTGATTGTGAAGAGGTCAGGGGCTCCTCCAACATCCCTCCCTTCAAAAGACTTCCAGACCAAAACAAGATCCTTCGCATGGGTCAAAAGTATTTCTCAAAGCGGGACTGACTTTCCAAGTTCCCTGTGGATGTGGTTTGATGCTCCTTTTTTTAGCTTACAAACAACTCTTTGCGTCCAACGGACTGGCTTCTTTGGTTGATGGTCAAGTACAAAAATCCCTCCAATGCTGACATCCTAACTGGAACAAGTTTATATCTGCTGAGGTGGTTGGCTGGGGAGCGTCTGAATGTTTTACTAGGAATGCTTTGCTCCCAGGAGCAAGGAGAAGACTTGTTTTTCCAACCCGTCGGTCACTACTCCATGGTTCAGTGCCCTTTTATTTCAAGCAGGTCTTATGGAGAGGTTAAGCCGCTGCCCCCTTCCCCTGCAAAAGCAGTTCAGAGGAAGTGTCACGGAGGGGGGAAAAAGTTAGACAGGTGACCAGTCCCATTCAGCTGGACAGTCCACAGCTGTCACTGCTTCTCATGTGCAACAAAATAAAGACTGAAGAAACTCAGTGACTGATATAGATTGAGTCTGGTAGAGTGAAAATTGATCAAGATGATCCTTAATTCTCCATTTGTTCTGGTAAGGTCAGGAAAGAAATGCTCATCCTCAGGTATCCAACATTTACTCCCTCATCCAGTCTGTTGTATACTCCCGTTCATCCATGAGGTACATTCACCATTCACCGACCATAAAAACGACAAACTAGGCAGCGGGTTCCCGGAGCACTGTCAAATCCCCAAGGTAGCAGGTAGCGGTCCCGGTGTCAGCACGCTCGGTCGGCCAGCCGGAGCGGCGGGGAGTGAATGAGTGAGAGAAGTCAGCAGACAGAAAGAGATAGGCTGTAAGTGAGTGAAAAGGAAGGAGGAGTGCTGGAAGAAAGAAAAGCTGATCCTAACACTTTGGTCCACCTTTTTTTTCCTTCCTGTTTTTGTGGGAAAAAAAGCAGTGGCATATCGCTGGGCTTCCCAAACACTCGTCTCCGGAGCAGAGCGCTGGCTTCTCAGCCCCCAGCCAGTGAAATGGATGAGTGCATAATGAGGCGAGAGAGACAGCGCATGAGAGAGAGAGAGAAAAAGAGAGGGATGGGGGAGTGTTTGAGGGGCTGTCTTTAACAAAGGCAGAGGGAGGGGAGGTGTTGAGAGTCGGAGTTGAGCGAGGGAATAAGAAAAAACAATCGAGGATCAAGGATTCTGGGAGGAGTACACTCGAGTCTAGTCAAAGAGAGGAGGGTCTGTGCAAACCGGCAACACGGCAGCAACATAGCAGAAGATGGTCAAACACTTGGGAGGCGTCCACCACCTCCTCTGTTAGTTTGGAGTCTCATCAGAAGAGAGCCTCGTCCACACAGGCTGCAGAATTTTCACAAAGCCTTAATGAGGCAAGCTGAGAAAAATAAAGGGTGTGCTGAGAGGAGGGGGCTAAATACACTAAGACAGTCCAGGGTTTCCCCTAGAAAACTTGCTAAGCCCGGTGGTCGGGGCGCCGAGGCGGTCCACCAGCGGTCCACCGTGTTTTTGTATTAAAAGATGCTAAATAGACAGGAAATG
>CAEGAD010089638.1:0-24014 GCA_903067055.1 Poeciliopsis paucimaculata
TGTATGTATATAGATTTTTATATATATAGATTTTGTTTTTAAGACCATAAGTCAAAGTTGTTTTTTATATTATATATATATATATATATATATATATAGAGAGAGAGAGAGAGAGAGAGAGAGAGTGCATAAATGGATAGATTGTTATTGATATGAGTATATATATACATTTCCAAAAATAGACTTATATATATATATATGTATATATATATATATGTATTTACACTCTTAGAAAGCGTTTTTAAAAGTATACTATTATTAAGTGGGCAGTGATGTACTGATTGAGACACTTTTAACTTTAAACTCTAATATTCTATGTATTTTCTCTCTCCGTTTCATTCCAACAGCAGCGATTTTGCTCACATATCTTTGCCTCGCACACAAGAGTGTCCACATATTTTCTTTTAATTGGTCTGAAGGCATGGGTCCACTACGCATTGTGCATCCACTTGCCTACTAAGATGGCGTGGATCGCTTCCAGTTCAGATTTGTGGAAACTGCATTCTCGGCAAATTATGTAAATGATTAAATGGTTGAATGATAGTTTCCATCTTATATATTTGACAGCGAATGAAGTTGCAATATATCGCAACAAATATATTGTGTTCAGAACATAACATTTTTATGTTTTGAACATTGTCAGAACATCACAATGTCCTGATTGTTATGTAAGATTTTGTTCTTGTCAGGTTGGGTTTTATACTTTCCGCAGAATTTAGAGCTTATTCAGACAACTTATCTCAACATCATTGTTTTACTTTTTTTTCCAAGCCCACTCAAAATCTTTTTAGGTATAAAGACCAGAAGGCAAAGTTGATCTAAAGGAGAAACAGTTACAAAGATGAAATTAAATAAATTTTTAAAAAATCATTTTAATCCCCAAGACAAAACCTTGTTCATATTGGATTTGTCATCTGTTTCGCATGCCAAAGTACAAATAAACCCTGTGGATGTGAGTAGGCAGAGACAGTCGCTGCTTCGTAACAGCTGGTATTTCCAAAAATAATTTCAAAACGTCTGCATTTGTCGCCGTCTATGTATACAGGAGTGTCCTGCAGGGCAGAAGAGCATGCTGATGAGTCAGGAAATATGCTGGGTGTCCTGCAACGAACTATCCTCCAGTGACGCTGAGATAATCTGTGAAGTGCACAATCAAAGGGTGACCTTGAAAGGTCGTTGCTGTGAGAACTTAATAGCTCTAAAACTGTACAACTAAAAAATATTCCTACAAGTGGGATCCCTTCCCTTGTCGAACAGCTTGGTGGTGCGGAAACGAGATCATTAGTGCTGAACAGCAAATCCAGTCAAATGAGAATATGTTCTTTTAAGCAAATCTATAAATATTCATTCACAAGTGGGCTGAGGAAGGAAGGCAATTTGTGTTGAATGATGAGTAAATGTTAACAACCCACTCTGCTGCTAATTCAAATGCAATGTCTCTGTCTTGATCAAAAGTGTTCCTCTCTCGAATTCATGAATAAAATTCCAAGCAGAGCTGAAGCTTTTCACAAAATGTTTTTTAAAAAACGGACAACGGATATTCTGTCAACATCCTGTGTTTTAAATCTTAAATATCGCCCTTCATTGTCAATTTGTTCACATTTTATTTATTTCTAATATCTATTTTTATTTCTTTTTATTTTACTGTCTATTAAGACGTGTGCTGCTGCTGTCTTTCTTGCCAAGTCTTCAAGAGATGTTGATCTGAGTGGGGTTTTTTTTATCTGGTTAAATAAAAAATTTAATATAAAAAAATTTTAATAAAAAAAGCAATTATGACCTCTGCGACCTCTGAGACGAATATGGAGCAAAAGAAGAGTCAAAAGAGACAGCAGGAAGGATCAGGATCAATAATAAGGTATCAACTCAGCGTTCTTCATACAAACCTCTCAAAGCAGGAAATTAATCTACCGTTCCTGCACTCTGCAGCACTGAAAGTATGCCAGACATTTATCATTGAGTCCAACTGAATTTAATCTTAATGCGTCCCGACAGAGTCGCAGTGACATTGCATCAAATCCAACCCTCCTAATTAAAGAATTAGTCTTGCATGCTATGCACTCAAGAGCACTCGCATTTTAAGAGAGGCTACTACCAAGGGTGCAGTACCTCTCTAAGGAGTAAGAACATAACAAAGACAGATCCTTTCCAGGAAATATAGGGGGAAAATAACTAGTGGCTGGCTGCTAATAAGACTGACATCAAAAAGACCAGAAAAGTCAAGCAAACACTCATTTATCATGCACAGCACAGGTGCAATCTGTGGTGGAAATCCAGAATAAATGTGAGGTGCAGAAGCGGGAAAGATGGCGGTTCAATTCGGGACGATCAAAGAGGCAGCTTGCTTTGACTGTAATAAGCTATTTCCTGTGGTTTTCGGATAAATCCTCCTCTGAGCGAGGATGGCTCAAAAATACAGCGTGCACATGAATAATTTAGTGATGTAGAAAAGCGATGCATCCATCTTCTAAAAAGAAGTTTGAATGAATCTTAAATTTCTTTTTCTTCAGAAACTCTCTTTAAACATCACAAAAAGGAAAAAAGACGCTTTGACTTTGTGAATCAATATTTTAAGTCATTTATTTAGGATGACAATAATTTATAATAATTGAAAAGATTAAATTTAAGATAAACAATCTCAGGCTTACAATGTCTGCTTTTCTTTCCTAGACATGTTCGATCCTGTACAAAAACCTTTCTAATCGAATGTGCTCAGAAAACATGACAAATATAACGTAAATATAAATCACTTAAACTGTGTTGTAAAACTTAACAACAATCCTTAAAAAAAAAAAAGTCAAGTAAATAGCTTTCAAACGATTCCAACAATAGGATTCACCTCTTATAAAACATGATTAAATATTAAAACTAGCTCACTAAAATATTGCAGCTACATCACTTAATCACTCAAGACGCCATGATGGAGGTCTGAAATGAGGACCGGGGGTATTAAACCGAAAGACTTAAGATGGTTTCCCAAGTTGTTTTTGTCAGTTTATTCATGGTCTTCTACTTGTTTGAGTCTAGGTAATTTGTCTGTGAATATAAAAGGTGTAACTCACCTGGTTGGGGCTCATAGACGGCGATATTTACAGAAGCATGAAACGGATGGATTAGAAAGCGACCCGTACTTCCTCCCTCCTGACATGTTGATCAAATTTCCAACTTTGCCTGAATTCACAAAACATGATTTATGTCACTATGTCATAAACAGCGTTTCCCCGTAAACCGGAGCAGCATTAAAAGGAGTTTCGAGTAGAGTGACGTCACTTGCAAAGAGTCGATAATTACGTACTAAAAAAAATTCCCTATCGAAGCATTGTTGCAGAAAACAAAGTTAAGGACAAAAGTGAGAGAATAACTTTTAAGGAGGATCACATTCAAAGTGGTAGTTTAATCAAGTCTTTTGGTCATCTTTTCTATATTATCCCAAATTACTACATGTACTTATGACAAAAAAAATTGATTTTTGGAGACAGACTGACTGGTCTCTACATTAAGGCGGCCATTTTTACGGCTCATGTTCACAATCTGTTTGCTAAAGCTCCACCTAAAGATCCCCACCGTCAGCAGAGCTTTACCCATCTTTTTATTCAGTGGTTGTTGGCAGAAAGGCAAACCACATGAATAAAAAATAAACGTGTTGTGGTTTGGTGCTGCTTTTAAAGAATGACAATAGAGAAAGGAAGGACTGTGAGTTCTCCGCAGAGGAGGGGGGGCTTCTCTTTCTGTTGTTTTAGTTTTGCAAGGCTGAGGGATGGAGTATCCTCCATCACTGGGAACGTCTCAAACGCTGAGATCTCTAGCTGTGAAAGCAAAGGTCCTGTTACGTTTAATAATAGAAACGGCTGCGGCGCAATGGGAGTGGCTGTCTGAGCACACAAACCAGAGCGTGCAGCTGTTCATGGACAGACACACAGGCACTGAGGAAGAAAGTTGAACATGAGAAGCCACAACGAAATGGTGAAATGTAAAAACAGAGAGATAAAAAATAGGAGAAAGAAAGGAATTTAAAACGTACCCCAACCCTGTTTGTCAAAAACTACAATCCGAGCAGATGTCATACAAATCAGTGCTGAAGAGGTTTCTCTATTCTTTGCATGTAATTTACAGGGTATTAAGTGTTCCCTAACAGTATGTGTAAAATACATTTGTTCCACCTCATTTGTTGCTCGTTGAAGTGAAGCTTGTCATCTAATTGCCTGATTTCCAATCGATTACGTAGAAGAGGTCGGCTAGCATGGAGAGAAAAAAAACCTCAAATGCAGACTGGAGTCACAGAAGCATGAAATGCAAACACCAGTAAGTGTTTACTGTTTACAATTCACCTTAAATCTGTTTGCCACTCATATAGAAAGCTGCTTGACCTCATTATGTGTTAAATATTAAAATAATGTAGAATAATAATCAGTTGGTCAAGCATGATGGGTAGATAAGATTAAAAATTGTCAACCCAAATACATTAATGCATTTAGTTATGCATTTGAACTGTTCTTTAACCATTTTAAATGTTCAAATTTAAACATTTTAAATGTTTAAATTTAAAATGTTTAAATTTAAACATTTTTAAATGTTTAAATTTAAAACATGCAAGTGCATCTCAATAGGAATATTATTTCAAAAGTTCCTTAATTTCATTAACATAATTTACTAGGTGAAATACATTTACATTTTTATTACACAGGTTGATCTTCCAAGCAGTTATTTCTATTCATTGTGATGATTTTCCACCTGTAGATAATGAAAACTCAATATTTAATATCCTAGAAATTTGAAATATTGCAGAAGTACAATAAAAATATGCTAAATGAGAAGTGAGCTCAGCTTGAAGGAAAAAGTAACTTTTTAAAAACATGTTTGTGAATACAATGACTGAAAGTTTCTGCTGCCACATAGATCAGGCAATTGATTGTCCAAAAGGACATGGAGATATATTTTATTATTAATTAATTGAAAAATGTTTGGCAGTTCTTTGCCCTTTAAACCAAAGAAAACCTGTAAAATTCTGCAGCTTTAAGTATCAATATATTACTTACATATAGAGCCTGAATGGATGGTATTTATATAATTAGTTGATTTATTGCAATAACAATACATTTGCGATATATTGTGCAGACCTAATTTATCAGCAGGTTCGTAGATGTCCTATATTTTGAATAGTAATAGTATTACTAGTTTGTGAAATATTGTTTGCAAGGCAGTTTATGACTACCAGGTTGCTCTCTAGTCTCAAAAGTAAAGACTGAAAATATCTATAAATATTTAAAAAATTAATTTGTGTGAAACATCTTGAGATGCTTTTTCATCCGAAGCCAGAACCCTCCGTGGTCGGTATAAAAATAACTACGATAAAATGCGTATAAAAGTAAACATAAACCTCTCTGTTACCTGTATGCATTTATTGATAACTCCCATCGCAACAAATCTCACACTGCGTCAAAACAAAAAGAGCAACAGGAAGTACACACTAGGTTCCAGGAAGGCAGGGCAGCGTGCCAAAAAAACAAAAAACGAGTTGGACCCAGACCTGCGTCGCTGTTTTGGTTAAATTAGCAGCAGCACTTCCTGTAGGTTAATAACAGCCACAGCCTTCGCTCAGAAACATTTCACTCAGAAACATTTCACTCATCCAGCGCTTAAGTGTACTAAAGTTAACTACTCTGCTGTCGTCTTCTGGCGACTGGAATCGAATGAATTTCAGACGGAGGCTACGTGAACAACGAGCGGATGCTGTGCTGCCTGGCAACCAACCGACCAATCAGATTGAAGACATCACAATCCATATGCAAATCACTAAACGGTTAGTTTCCACTCTGATTATGTTCAACACAGTGAGGTATTTTGTTCATTACTGCACCTGTAATTACACAAAGAGTACAGCACGTTGGGGTTAATAAGGTAAACACAGAATTATAAAAGATCTTAGTTCTTTATTTGTTTTAATTGTGCGATGCAGCTTAGTATTAAACAGCTTCCCCATTCTCACCAATCCTCTGTCAATCTTGTACCACATTTCATTGACACGTCAACTGTAGCTCTACAGCGCCCTCCAGTGGACTCAGTGAGGAGGTTGCCTCTACGAGTGAGCAGTGTCCAGTGGAAGGAATTGTGCAGCACCTTCTTGGATAAAAACAGACCCTGTTAAAAGGAACTAAATGCTCCGGCTACCTCAAGTGTTTGCCACTTTGACCTAAAATGTGTCCAAAGAGTCAGTGGGGAGAGCACAGCTCTCATCGAATGCTGGCCATGTCATCCAGGTGGGGCGTCTTCATGCAGCCTGTGCACAGCTGATCCATCCACAGCGGGGCTTCGTGCTGGAGGGGCGTGCGGCGGGGGTAGAAGGTGTACGAGGGGTCATAGTTCAGCAGGCAGCTGAGAGAGGCCATGTAGATGTCTGAGAATCGGCTGAGGCGTCTGGAGAAGTAGGTGGGGTTGTGGCATGTTCTGAAGATGCTGCCAAACTGAGGGTTGAACAGGTTCTTCGTCATCACCCTGAGGGATACGAATTTGCAAGAGAAGTTAATACAAATACATGCCTATCCTCGCCTTTGAAGACATTTCCTACTTGTTTATTTTTTTAATAGGACGTGTGATTAATCTGAAAAGTTTAAACATTAATATTGTCTAAGGCAGGTTAAACCCGTTACCTATTTTGACCTAAAAGCCTCTCCCTTACATAGGGTTACCTAGTCCACAGCAGCATGGTCTTGTACTGCGGTCAACAATGCAGAGTTGCAAACTTGAGTGAAAAGATAAACTACAAGAGTCAAACTTGTGTGTTCAGTGGCAAATTTCGCTTAAATTTTTTTTTTTTTTTTAATTAACGCATGTTTAGATGAAGCTAGTATGTAGCCTACTTTTTGCAATGATGAATAATAATATATTTAACATCTGGAACAAAATCACTACTTTTAAATCTTCTTGAATATGAAAACTTGGACAACTGAGATTCTTCAGACAGTTAGTTTGAAACATTTTTTTAAACTTCCATATTTATAGACTTAAAGCATACAAAGTCAAGAAAAACATTAAAAAATATTAATGTTTTTGCACAATAATCATGTTATTTTATTATGTTGTCAGTAAATAACATCCAGTGCAACTAAATGAATTCAGAAGTTACTCAATTAGGCTACTAAAGTCTGAGTGTTTTATTCAAGAACATTAATGAACAAGCTGCAAGGGAAAGTGGAAACCTGTAAAGAAATGACTGTCCACGTAAACGAACAACTCCTGAAAGCTAAGCAGTAATCAGAATGGAGTAAAGAGGCCAAAAATATTCAGTTTATGCTTGTAGCATGACATTACTTTGCATGCAGACGTCACAGAGCAGACTAGATGTATAGGGTGACACAAAAGGCTATAGAAAGGATTGTTTTGCATAGGGGCTGCACTTGGCAGCAGGAAGCACTGTAGACTGTCAGAGGTCAGTGGGTTTACTGGGTTTACTGGGTGGAGCCTTGGACTAAAAGGCAAGATAGAAACTCACCTCAGTTCTTCTCTTTCTTTCTGCCATTCCAGAAAAACTTTTTTGGAGGCTGGGTCACGGTGTGTCTGAAATATTACAGAAGCAGTTTGGCGATGATTGTTTCTGTCATGAGAAAAGTGTTATCTCATCTTTAGTTAAAGATAAAAATGCAAACAGTTGTTGAATGTGGAGCTCAAAAGGTTCCACATGATCCTGCAGAGGCATGTAAACTGAAGTTTTGTCTCTGAAGGCATTTCCTCCATAAGGAAAGGTGACAGAGTTCACTTGTGTGTGGCGGCTTCCTAATAAGTACTTCATGACTTTGTGTCTGTCTAATTTTACTCAGCATTGCTTCTTCTCCTTTACTGCTGCCACATGCGTTACGTCTTGACTTCAGAGAAAAATTGGTCCACAGCTTTGGTTATGAAAAGCTCATAACCATACATATTAAGTTTTTGAGAAAATTTTGCAGTGAAATCAAAAATAATGTGGGTTACTTGTTGATTTTGTGTGAATTTTGCAGATTTGTGACAAACTGGAGGGACTTATTGATGTAACTTAGAGTCTAGACGGCCACATAAAAAGCCACGGCGGGCCAGATTTGGCCCCTGGGCCTTGAATTTAACACAAATGTTTCAGAGAGTGCAAATTTAAATAAATGCTTTAAAAAAATCAACATACAAAGGGGAAAGATGAGAAAATATGTTGTGTTCTTTTCTCATAATGCAGAAAAAATATCCATAAATCAAAGATCCTAAGAAAAATATGTGATTATGATTATTTTGTCTAATTCTTCTTGCTGTAAATGCAGACTGGTGATGAGCCCTTTGCTGCTATCAAGGTCTACTGCAGTCCTAAAACCTTACTAATACTGGCAGGTGTGTACATATAACCTACTTCAATACTTAAAGAAAAGTAAGTCACTGAGGAAATTGAGTGACGAAGCGTTTGAGGTTATTTCGTTTAAAAATCCTGAGCACTTCCCTGTTGTGGACAAGTTTAGACAGCAGACAGACCTGTTCTGAAGCCAAGCCCTATTAGGGTGCAGATTATAGCTTTGTTACTGTTGCTGAGGGCAGTTTGGCTCCCAAATGTATGATTCTGGAAAAAAATTGCTTTTTCTTTTTGCCTTCTAAGAGAGGAAAACTTTTGCATTCAGATTTAAATGCTAGAACTTCCTGGCTCGTTATTTCGTAAAGACTCAAAACAAATACCGCTTATTTGACTAAGAAGATTTTCCTGTGAAAATCTTTGGCCTTGCTGTCTGGAAACATCTGTTCAGGTTCAAAAGCGGCTCAACAAGTGTTGGAGATTTGTGTATAGTCAACAGAATCGTGCTTGTAAAAACATTACATATCTGAGCGAACTGGGTGTTAACGGCTCACCTGAAGCCGCTCCATCAGGCCGGTCAGGGCCTGCAGCCAGGTGAGGGTCACGGCGTATCGGTGCGCGCTCACTATTTTGGTTTCGTGCTCCAGTTCTGGGACGATCGCTGCGGTGCGCCAGCCGTGTCGCAACATCAGATCCTGCGACACACAAAAAAACCCCAAAAAGACAGAAAGGTTGGATGAACTTTCAATTTTCTTATCTGGCTTTGAGCAGAGGTATTTTAAAATGTTTGTTTTTCATTGGGTGAGAAGCAACAGTGCAGAGAAGTGTTATCCACAATAAATAATTACAACAAAGGAGAAGAGATAACTAAAGACATATAGAGCATAAAATGTTATGTTACATTAAATGTTTAAGTCACACTAAAAACCAAAATGAGAGAATGTCTTTATGGGTTCATCAAATGCACAGCATCTGACCATAAAACATCTTCGGTCGCATGCTTGTGCAGAGTTTAAGATGTCAAGCTCTAGATCTGCCACAGTAGATAAACAGCTGATATAATGCTGATCCTGTCCAAGGCGCAAATCTGAGGTTTGATCTGCTCATATCCACTCATTTCAGACATTTTAATAAGAAATTAAAATCTGGACATTCAAATAATGTTCCATTCTCTAATTTTTTTCTCATCATCCAGACTTAAAATGAGACTGAAACCTTGTAATACTTCATTAACATTGCAAGATCTCTAAATGTGCAGTTTAAAAAAAAAAAAGAATCTGAATATTTTAATTTCTCAGTTAGTCAAAGAATTAAAAAAAATAACTGTCCAGAAATACATTTTAATGCTTATATTGCTAGTAAAATCTGCAAACATTTTTTTTTTTAAAAAAGCTGCACAAAGCTAACCAAAATGAACAAAAATCTTCAGAGCAACATTTTTCTTCAGGTCACGTCGGCAAGACAAATGTTCCAATGAAATTTCCAACTTTGCTTTAATCACACACTTGACGCCACCGGATAAACTGAACACAAAGAGCTGAGTCATGTTTCCCCTAATGCTTAGTCATAATGTGAACTTTTACTGAGGAAAAACAAGCCTCCATACTCACAGCCAAGTCGCTATAAAGATGATCTCCAAAGTAAAGAACCTTTGATCCTCGCCATCCGGTCAGTCTGAGGAAGTCAAACAAGTTACCCTGAAAAACAAAAAAACACCAAGTTAACTCACAAACATAGAGTTGCAGCATGTTGTAACACACCTAGAGAGTGAAACCGCACACAGACTGATGTATTACTAACCTGTTTATAGATCTGGCCTTTGTCCAAACGGTTGATCTTTTCCCACCGCAGGTCTCCGTTATTATCCAAGCGCCTGAAAGGTCTGAAACACAAACATGTTGCTGAGATCATATTCTGAAACGGAAAGCCGAGCAACAGAAAACAGATCTGAGTGCTTTGCATGTTCTCTTTCAGTTTTGTGGATTTAATGTGCTGTGCTTGTTTGTTTAGGTTCTATAAACGTTAAATCATTACATTACATTTTTCTTTACCAGAACTTATATAAGTATGGAAAAGAAAGAGATAAAATATATTTTTTTGTTTGCATTGTTATCAGCTAGCTTCCACCCTTCTATATCAGTAATACAAATATATAAATATCCAGAATATGTTGGAAAACGGTGAATGATGTTTGTCAGGCTGAAGTGAACAAAGACGAAAGTTGGAAAAAAATAATGACAAGACCAGGTTTATTTATTAATTCTAGAGTTTTATTTCCTTCCTTTTACCAGCAGCTGTTGATTAAACTGGGACCTTGACATGATTAGAAGAGTCGTTTTACTAAGAAATTGATCCAAAGCACCATGAAAACGGTCGGATCCGCCTCACTAGCTGCAGTGCGCGCTCCCGTCACTCAATGAAACTTTTCTGTAATAATTTCTGATAAGGAATATATATGTCCCATCATTCATGGGAGAGGGAGACGCGTTATTGTTTTCAATGAGGTGTAAGCTAAGAAGCCTTTAAACGTGGAACCTTTTCCGAATTAAAAACATCTGAAAATACCAGGAGTATTATAATACTAGGAGTTTCCTGGCATTTATATGAAATGTAGCCGGTTCGAGGCTACAATGTGGCAAAATATGAAAAAGTTTACTTTTAATCACTACTTTCCCAATTAACTTAAAAAAAATAGCAGTTACTTACTTGATACAGTCGGTGAAGAAGTGAGGTTTATCTGCCTGCACAATAACAACATCAAAGAAGTCTCTCCAGTTTTTCCCCACCATGTACGTCATTCCTTTATCCCTACACAGAGAGGAAAAACACAGCATAACAACTTGCAACATGGCTTTTTTTGTTTTGTTTTAGCATTTCCTGTCCTGTGAGTCAGAATGAACTGCAGCAGCTCAGGGCTCAGACTTACACAAAGCTGAAGGGACTGTTGGTGATGAGGAACAGCTTCTTCCCCTGACTGACCAGCCGATGAAGGACAGCGTCCGTCTCTTCCTTTCTCAGAATAAACTTGTCTGTGAGAGAAAACAATGCGAAGTGTGGCTGAGTTTGTGCAGCAACATGCAGGCTTGAGAACTAAAGCAGAAAAGAGAGGAAGTTGCTCTTACCAAGGTCTTGCATGATCCACTTGTACATGTAGCCTTTGAGATGAACCATGCCAATTGCTTCCTTTGGTGTAAAAACAGATCTGTTTATATTCTTCGCATATTCACCTCGCAAAAGTATTTAAACCTTTAAGTTTTTTGCATTAAAAGCACAAACCTGAGTACAATTTGCTGGGATTTTATCTCATAGGCTACAACAGAATATTAAGAGCAACACAGAAGCAACAATTGAAACATTACGTTTACTTTATTTTTTTTCGACCTTATTGTCTTTAAATTATAATTTTATGCTCATCATTTTATTTAATCTTCTTTTCTTAGTATGACATGATTGTGTTTTTGTGTTATTATGATGTAAAGCGCTGAAATAAAATTTGGTTTGTAGTCATGAAATTATAAGAACAAAGTCATATTTCGAGAATAAAGATGTACAAGAATAAAGTCATAAAATTAAGAGAATAAAGATATTACACGAATAAAGTTATAACAATATGCAAATAAAGTTATAAAATTACAAAAAAAATCAATATACAAAGAGAATAAAGTCATAATAGTTTGAGAATATTATGTACAAGAATAAAACCATAAATTTAATATTACACAAATAAAGTCATAACAACATGAGAAAATAGTCATAAAATGACAAAAAAGTCATAATACAAAGAGAATACAGAAAATAATTCGAAGAACAAAGTCGTACAAGAATAGCCATTATTTTGAAAATAAAGTCTTAATATTGCGAGAATAAAGCTGCAATATTCTGAATATTCTTGAAATGTTTCACTGTTGTGTTCAAGGTGACGTTTGGTTTTTGACCTCAAAGTGTAAAATGGCTCCATTTTGGTAGGAGACCATCTTCTACATGCTTCCTGTGTCTCCTGTATGTCTTATGGCAAACTTCAAACATGACCTTTGACCTTCCTTTCAACACTGGTATGTGGTTGTAACGAGACAAAATGTTAAAAAGGTTCAAAAGGTTATTATTACTTACTGTAAGAACTATATTAGACTTTAAAACAAGCTGATTTTAAGATTCAGAGCGTTACATTTACTTTCACTGAGCTTTTTTTTTATAGATTCTCCCTGGATGTTCCAGGAAAATGACACGTTTGTAGCTGGAGGGGAAAAGCACTGATTGTTCTTGGCTTTGCTTGTGAATGTTGCCACAGCTCAGCAGATTCCTGAACCGCCAGCTGAAGGATTACGGGGCTGGATGTGAAAACAGTCACATACACACTCTGCCCTGCCCTGCCCTCGCTGCCAGCACTGAATGAACTACATGCTGAGGAAACGCAGAGGAACTCACAGAAACATCTTTGAAGAGGTGAACCGGGTCGTACTCGATGTCGTTGGTAATGAAGAAGTCGTTGGCGACGGCCAGGAGGGTCATCTCTGGGATGGAGAAGATGTCCATGAACTGCTTCACCTTCGGTCCCTGCGAACAGGAAGAAGTTATTTATTTTAGGGATGCGCAACATTACCGGCCGATGTTAGTTGTAAAATTTTGCATCGGATATTCTGTCAAAATAACTTCCCGACATAAAAGACGTTGACGCTCCCAGTCAGACGTTCCCTGACTGGGAGCGAGAACTCCGGTCGCTATGGTAACGTTTCCACATCAGATGCGCCACAACAACGAACATTTTACTTTCGTGAAAATTTTAACAAACGATAACAACAGATCAATGGGAGCCCTGAGCTTGTTTCTCTGCAACGAGACGGTCCCACCTAGGAGACAATGACACCCGACGTGTTGCTTATGCACAGAGTATCCTTGTTCTCCATGTGGAGAAGCAGTTTGAAGCTTCACTGCCTCATTAACAGCCGGTCACCATATCATGCAGAGCAGCTTGGAACGTGGAATAACCTACCGGGATAAATCTATTCTCCTGTCCCTTTTCTGGGCCTTTTCCCTTCGCAAAGAAACTTTCCAAAGACATCTGATCCGTTTCTGACTCATTTTGCTGCTTGTGGCTCAATGTTGGCGCGCAAGACGTGACCGAGAGAATCCGGTTAGAGGATTTTCAAAATAAAAGATCCTCCAGTCTCAGATAATACATAAAACGGAAATATTTAATTATTTCTTGTGCGGCCCGGTACCAACTGGTCCACGGACCGGATGTTGGGAGCGACTGCTTTAAAAGATTCAAATAAAATATATAAATCCTTTTTTAAATAAAAAAACTAAACATTTTGTTACTTAAAATGCAACAACGTAGCATTCCTTTAGCATACGTTTAATAATTTCTAGCAAAGGATGAATCTGTAGCTAAAAAAATAAGCGCTTTCTGCTTCAATCAGTACACTGCGGGTCTGATTTGGTGATTCATTTTTGGATTAATTGAATAATAACTGGATACCACAAGGTGCCAAGTTACCTGATGAAGCTAAAATTGTCACTTCATAAGTTCTAGGTAGAACATATTTACAGACAAACTTTTTTTGTTTTGTTTTTTTCACTTTACATGCAAAATGTTTTTATTTTTTGTACAGTTTTGGCTTAATCGAGTTGTACTTTAATCAAATGTCCTTTTGCTTTGTTTTAACTATATACTCCAGTTAACGATTAATTGATTACTAAATTAGTTGACAACTATTTGAATTATCAACTCATTACGATTGATCCGATTACTCGTTTCAGCCCAAAATGGATTAAGATAACAGTATTAGCCACTATTAGGCCTCGTTGTAAACAAAGGCAACGAGATTACAGCTGCACAAAAACTTTTCTGCTTAAGTTTATTTAGGAAAAAGTTGGATTTAAAATGTCTGCCCAAAGAAAAAATGCCAACCTGACCCAACATTTCACTCGTAATTGCTCTTAATTGGACTCATGGCGGCTCGGCTTTCACATGCAATAAAGATTTCTGCCTTTCCTGACTGTATGCAAGTCGGAGGAAATCAAGAACACAGGAAATCTTTCCAGAGAATACTTCAGAGATGGGAGCGCTGCTTTCCAGCTGATTCATCACGCCAATGGGATAAGCAAGATCCCCAAAGTCAGGATTTGGTCTTACGCAATGCTCCCGGCTGTCCAATATCTGAGAACACCACCAGATTACATCCTCTGCTTGTTTAGCCGTGCCCAGATGAGATTATTATCCTTATTTTTCTGCAGAACCTGCACCATGCTGAGCACAGTGCCACACTAAACCGATTACACTAGAAAGCAGCGGCGAGAAAATCCAAAAACAAAGTGAAGTAACTGGAACACATGCCAGCTATTGCTCAAAAGTTGTTTTGCAACTGAAATAATGTGGCTGAGGAAAACAAACATAATTCCTTAAATTAAAAAAAGAAAAAACTCCTTCTAACCTTTCCGTAGAATCCACTGTCCTGCGACAGCGGGACGTGGAAAGTCCCTCCGTAGAGATAAAGGACCTCATCGTCCGACACTGGACTCAGACCCCTGAGGGCAGCAACATTTTTGTTTAGAGGATAATATTATCTGACAAAACAAACAATGTTTTGCTTTGAGCAGCAGGGATGAAGACAAGCAGAAATAAATCATTGTGGTTTATTTAGATAGAAAAGATCGGCAGCTCCTACCGGTACACTGTTCCTGGCTCAATGTAATGGAAGGCATCGATTTTCATCAGGAGTCCCTACAGGAGGGAAAATGGTTTTATTTGAACAGAGAATTTAAAAACAAGGTGGTGGATTAAACAAAGGTGGTGATGATTATGACTTACAGCTTACCTTAACCCAAAACTCACCCTGACCATGCACTGCAAAACCACAAAATCTTCCCAAATATTTTTGTCTTGTTTCTAGTGCAAATATTTAAGACAAAACCAATTCACAAGTAACTTTTCAGCAAGATGTAGGAGCTTGTTTTAAGTAAAATTTCTTAATATTGAAATTTACTAGTTCCATTCACTTGTAACAAGACGCAAGTTAATTTATCTGCCAATACAAGTTGTACTTTTTCATCAACATATCCTACTGAAAAGTTACTTTTGAGTGAATTTATCTTATTTCAAGAGTAATAAGATATTTGCTGGATGAATGACTACCCAAGCGCCCAACCATTGGGCTTAGCAAGTTTTCTGGGGGAAACTTCGGTTTAACGTTTACCCGTGACGGACATAATGCGGCATCAACGCTACGAGGCTTACTGGAAATTGCGAACTGCATTTACTGCACTGTAATTAATTTATTTTTAAAGAGACTTGAAAATAAAATTGGCTTGGCTTCCACAGTTTTCCCTTTCATTAATTTTACATCAACATGCTTGTATGTCCCACTTTGAACAGCCAGCCTCTCTGGCAATGACCTTTTGTGGCCTTCCCCTTCTTGTCTATTTTTTGCTGGAGAATTGTTAAATCAGGAGTTTTTCCCCTGACTGTGAAAGCCATGACATGGCAATAACCACTTATAAAATGTCAGTTTTTATAAGTAATATTGTAAGCGTCTGTGAAATCTGCAAGACAAGACAAAACATGCTAAATTAACAGAAATAAACAACTGAAATGTTGCATAATGAATCTGACCTACATGATAAAAGTTTGTGAAATATATTTTTATTATATTTCTATTTAAGAAACACCTGCATACACACAGATTTTTCTGCAATAGTACATCTAAAATATTCACCTTTTGGATGTCATAGTGAAGGCCTCGGACAGTAAAGTTGGGAATGTACTCATATTTTGCAATTTCCTCAGGATACTGCAATGCAGAAACACAGAGTGCATGAATTAACTCAACTTTAAAACTTGTTTCATTCATATTTTCCTTCCTCTACAAATCTGATAAAGTTTTATTTTAATACCTTAAAGTGCTCAATCAGGAATCCTTTAGCTGTGTCGTAGATCAGAGTATTGAGCGCGTTGGAGTACTGAGCCAACGTGTAGTCGTAGTCAAAGCCGTAGATGTCCACTTCCTCCAAGCTGACCTCGTTGTTGGCGTAGATCACCGAGGAGTTCAGGCTTTTACACGCACCGGGAGGGATCAGGTCTGAGCAGAGAGAGAGACAGATGGGAGACTGTGATTCAGTTCAAATAATGACACATCACATCAGGCGGGACATTGACTCGAGTAAAGACGGAAAGAAAACGCGGTGATTATGTGAAGAGGGGTAGGATTAACAGCGGCTGCTGATTCTGCATTTCTGCAGAGAGCAAAGAAGTTTTCGTTCCAGCCGGGGGCTGGAGAGCTCGGCGGGGATTGCGTAACCTGCCTGCAAATCTCAGATGTCAACTGACTCTTGACCAAACCAATTCAGCTAAAAAAGAACATTCTGTGCACTGAAATGTGCGGCTGAAAGCCACTCCTGAATGCCTTGCAATGCAGGTTACTTCTGCTTTGTCTGCTTCCTGCCCGGCGCGTTAAAAAACCGCGACACGATGCAAACAGATTCATCTGATTGCATTCGGAGGGTAATGCCCCCGCTGACACCGTGTCAGCGGACACTATATCAGATCTATGTGGGAAAGTGGGTCATGACCTTCTCTCCTGGGAGAGTTCAGTGAGCGCCGCAGCTGGGCAGCAGGCGTGCATTCAGCAACCGTCTGGCTGGACGCCCTGCAGCTAAAAGCACCTCTCTTTTCACGCAAAAACACTCATCCTTCACAAAGATAAAAATCTGTAAAACTGTAATCATGAAGGGAATGCATGGCTGGCTTTCAACTTGAGAATTTGCAGCAGAAGTCGGCGGCTGAGAAAACTTTTTTTTTTTTTTTTTTTTTTGTGTGCGTCAACATTCAGAAAGGCAGCGTACCAAGACAGGAAAAACACAGTGTACCCAGTGGCGTACTGGTACTGTACGTACTTCCACGTTCCACTGTAATCAGTGTTACAGGCACATTACTTTACGTCAGAGACTAAATCTAAAATCATACACAAAAACCGCATTAGCATTTCTGCAATAACGTAATAATGAAACACTTATAGATGGAATAGCAAATCTAAGAAAAGCCGCCTTGCTCCTTTTGAGTTTTACTGTAATTAAGGAGTTTTGTTTACTTTAGAGAGCTGTTGCACTGGACTTCTACTTTGTTTGCAGATCTGCTAACAGCCAAGCCAATGTAAACAACCCTGTAATGCAAATATATTGTGCAAGTTTTAAACTATTTTACCGTTAAGAGGCAAAGTAGCACAACTTTTCATAACGGAGAACATTAAAAATAATATTTGTGCAACAGAGTTCCTTGTGGGTTTCTATGAGAGAAGATATTGATTAAGGTTAAAGTGCTGTAATCAGATTTAAGTTGACGCCCCAGATATACGCCTCCAACATCAAATACCAGGGTTTCCCCCAGTGTATTAAAAGCCTGGCGGGCCACCAGGCTTTACTTGTGCCCCCAACAGGCCAACCATTGCTTATTTATTTAAGTATTTTTAAATTGTTAGCATTTTCTAAGACTTTATAGTTAGTGTTCAGCTAT
The DNA here is from genome assembly GCA_903067055.1 of Poeciliopsis paucimaculata. Taxonomy (NCBI): domain Eukaryota; kingdom Metazoa; phylum Chordata; class Actinopteri; order Cyprinodontiformes; family Poeciliidae; genus Poeciliopsis; species Poeciliopsis paucimaculata. The sequence continues at coordinate 17,808 of CAEGAD010089638.1, forward strand.
TAATCTTCCAATCTTTTAATAAAACATGATTATCAAATGATATTTTAAAATATCCTGTCAATTTTAAACATTTTTAAACTCAAAAACACGACGAGCTTTTGGACGAATGACTGCCCTAGCATAGCAAGTCTTCTGGGGCAAACCTTGTAATACAGTTCAGAATTAAGGATAAAATTAAGTCAAAATCATGAAACATTAATCCCGGGTGCAGACATTCCTATTTAAACTCAATATTTTTGTTGCAGGTCTTCCCTTCTTCCACGCTGATCTACAGCTGACCAGTGGCAGGTGGTGCTCCTGTAATTTCAACCTCACAGTTTCTCATGTTTTGTCAGGGAGCAAAATATTTCCAACCAGTCGAAAGTGTCTGACTTGTGAGGTGAAAGTGCAGAAGCCCTTTATTCATCCAGTTGGCTGGATACAGCAACACACAGAGCTACAGCTTGGAAAACCAACTAAATCTCGTGTTGAACGGATCTGTTGGGCAGAACTACGAATTGCATCAGCTGTGAAGATGACTTCACCAACCTGATACCTATATGCTAAAGATGCACACAGTAAACAAAGAATTTCATTGTGCAGGGAGGCTACCACACACTTAATGCATAATTTATCTCAAAAGCATAAATCAAAGCAACTCTTGTCAACCTTAATTCATTTTTTATCATTATCCAACTGAACACAGTTGGTATGATGTGTTTGTAGGTATAAAAATTGTTGGGAGTTTCTAGAAATGAATCCAAAAGGCATGGAGTCCTGCAGTGTGCAGGTAGTTTAAAACAGATTCTGCAGGCAGAAGTCAACTAACTAAATACTCTCAGTAACTTTGATTGATGGCTAGTGGTTCATATATTGCACAAATGTGGATAAACTACAACATAGTTGTAGGGACTGCTTTAAAATAATGCTGACTCTTTGTAAACAACTTGAGCTCTGAGGTGACCAGCCGCATTTATGAACGAGCATAAATCTGCACAGTGAGGATGCAATAGGGGAATCCTCAAACGTACAAAATGTCCTCGCTGGCTACAGATAAACATCTTCAATTGCCTGGTGACGTGGACAAGGGGGTGCCTGCTTTCCGTGGGGTGGGCTGGGGGTTGCGAGGACAAAGGGGGGGATCCTGTGCTTACCGTAAACCAGCCGCTTCAGGTCGTTGTAACGACTCCACAGGAACGACGTCTGGTCCATGGGCGCCGCGTTGGACGTGAACGAGCGTCTCCTGACGCCGCTGGCGCCCGGGGCGCCCACGGCCTCCTTCAGCCTCTTCTTCTCCCCGCTGCCGCATTTGTGCGGCGGCTCGCTGGATGACGGCGCGTCTGCGCCGCCGCTCGGCCTGTCCGTGTCCGAGCTGCAACTTTGCCTCTCGTTTTTCTCGATTTGCTTGGAGCCCGCGAGCGCCCTGCACGAAGTGGACAGTCTGTTCACGCGTGGGGATCTGGCGAGTGGAGGGGTCTTGTTGCCCCGGGCCCACAGTGTCCGTGTCAGCACGGTGCCCACTGTCTTGAAAGACATTTTCTTTTCTGCACGGAGAAATGTAAACACGCCTCGCTGCTCCTGCTGCTACTGCAGGATTCAACCAGCAGCAGGATGAAAACAAACCTCGCTCGGAGAGGCCACGCCCACTCAAAACCCCCACTCTTGTGCCCCACTGTGGAAGGGGAGGGTCTCTAATCGCTGCTCTTATCATAAGCACTGACATCACCCTTTAGCTGCTGTTTACCCCTGTTATCTGAGTTTCTGAAACGGCGGTAAACAGTGTTTATAGTTTCTTAATGTATTCCGGAAATGCCTCTTTAAACGTGGTGGCGCTTTGCTTTCAATTCATTGTGTTGCTGAAATGTCCAACTGACTGATTTAAAGGCATCACAAACATGAAAAGGAATAGGAAAAACAAAATATGGATACATGTCTTTACGAAAATGCAAGTAAAAGAAAAAAAAATATGGATACGTTTTATGACAAAAATGCATCTATAAGGAAAAGGGAAAAAATATATATTTACATATATATTTCTTGGCGAAAACACATGAATCCATTGAGATTGTAAATGGAAATTAACTGCAAAAAGCTAAAAAATTCAAACACTCCTGCAGTCTCACTGAGGTTGAGCTATTTTGAAAAGAAGAATTGCCAAAAACTTAATTTTCTAGAAGTGCAAAACTCCTTTAGTGATAGACTTCTGCATCCTGGGTGCACAAATGAGCATTACCACAGATCCTTCCTTCCTTCCAACAGCTGTTAGATTCTTCCTTATATTTTCAAAGCATCTGGGTTTTATCTTCAAAATTTATCTGACATGTGAGGAGATATGCTTCATGAAATTGTGAGGTAAATGTAAGAACAGCTCTTATCAGCAGATTCCAGAGACTCCAGCAGAACTAAGCACAGGTATGAACTGGGTCACTGTGCTCCTCTGAGCTGAAGGCTGCAGACAGAACTGAAACATGGTGAGTCAGAAGAGAAATGCACAGAATTAAGCAGAGCAAAAATTTTGTTTCCAGAAACAATCATGCACTAAAAAGTCATTTATTTGCAAATTTTCCAGCTGAAAACTGTAAGATTTATTATTTTAATGGCAGGTAGCTGTTGTCAGCTGCACATGTGACCAGTTGAGATAAAGCGATGTTTATCTGCGTGTTTCATCACCTCCTTGTTCCCAGCTCAGTGAAATCTCTGACAAACAATAGTCTGGTGAGAACAAGTAGTTCTTCAGTTCCTGTTAAACACATGGATTTCAGCAGCTTTCTAATTCTCTCAGTGTTAGTAGGTGAAAGGTCACTGCTGCAGGAGGGCCGGTTATGCACATGGACTATTTTTCCTCCTCGCTGTTTTGTGGAAATATGCAAAATATTGTTTGGTTTTGTTTCACCAAAACAACAAAAACCTCCTACTGAGACAAAGATATTATCAGGAAAACATGTTCTTTTCCAAAATGGAGACTTGTCACGCAGGATTATTGTGGCCTTTGAATGCTGCGATCTTAGTGGGAGACGCCAGGAGCCCATCCCCCCAAAACCAACAGCCTCCATGTTTTCACTTCATATTTTAACATAAGAACAACTTCTGACTGCATGGAGAGCATCTTACTTTTAGTTGTGTCTGGGTTTTGACTGGGCGGCCATTTTGTCATTTTTGCTTTGATCTATGTGTCAAACTTAAGGCCTGTGGGCCAAATCCGGCCCACCATAGCTTTTTATGTGGCCCTCTAGATTCTAAACTAAACACTAAATGTGCTTAAATATTATGTTATCAATCCAATATGCCAATCAAACGCAATATTAATATTTCTTAAAAACCATAATGCAGTTTTTCTTGTATTTTTTCTCAAAATGTTTTAGAAGATATGGGCGTTAGCGCTCATCCTGATTATATCAACAGGGTTTGTCAGATGCCGTAATCTCAAACGTTTACTTCTGTCCAGGACTATGTTTTACCATGAGACAGATTTAAACTGTGACAAGGCTGTGTTCAGAGCTCAGAGCTTCACAGCTGGAAGAAATTACAGGTTCCGCACAGCAGCAAAACAAGCACCAAACCACCGCAAATAATTCCCAGCTTCTGGTTCAGGCCTAAGACACACCACCAGATTAGAAACTTGAAAATCAGCTTGTCGTTAACAATTTACCCAGGACAACCAGGAGGAATGGGGTGAGTGAGAAACTAAAGAGTCTTCCTGAGACCTCTGCCTTTCTCTCCTGAGCTCCTGGACTTCTTCGTAACTTACACTGACCGCCTTCCTTGCATACTTTCTCCACGTTTAAGAGAAACAGACAAATGCCTCTGCCTTCTCCATGAGCGATTCATTAAGAGAGACGCCACAAGCAGCAAAAAACTGATTCTTTTATCCCCATTGCCTGTAAAATCACATGACTTAAAATTTTGACCAATTTGACCTCCAACAAAGCTAACCCCTGTTTCTTTTTTTTCCAACACAACAATCCAGTTTCATGGACTTTAGCACTAACTGCAAGACTCTCATCCCCACCCCCACAACCCTCTCCTCCTCTTCTTCTTGTTCCTAAATTTCCCTGCACACAGCAACAGCATGCAGTCGCTTTGATTGGCTGCAGCCTGACATCGCAACTCGAGTCCCACGCCTACAGGACTCCAGTCGGGCCAAACAAAACAGATTTCCTCTGACCACTCCCTGCAGGCACACAAACTTCTCAAAATACTCTTCAGTCCATAAAGATGACAAGCTCAAGGTGTCGAGCCTGAAAGCTGTAAACAGCTCAGTGGTTTTCTGTTGTTATAAACAGGGGCAACAGATCGTTCAGTCTAACCACAGACTCTGAACTCAGCACAAGCTCATGCTGGGATTTTTAAGAGCTTTAACTGATCAGAAAAACACAGAAAAAACACAAGATCTCACCAGGTACTTTGTCTAGTTTTTAGTGCAAATATCTTAGCACACTGAAAAAAGATAAAACTAACTTACAAATAACTTTTCAGCAAAAAACAGGAGCTTGTTTTAAGTCAATAGTGATTACATACCATAACGTTGGTCTTATGAACTTAGGTTAAAAAAACAGTTCATATAGAGCTGGAGCTTGTCATGTACTGCAAAAACACAAACATATTTTTAGTCTAGTTTTTAGTACAAATATCATAGTGCACGTGAAATAAATTAAAACTAGCTTACAAGTAACTTTTTGGCAGGTAAAAAGAGCTTGTTGTAAGTCAATAATTCCTTAATATTGGTTTAAAAAAAAGTACTTATTCCATTGATATTTCATTTAACTTATAACCAGACATTTTCCCCATGTTATAAGTGAAATAATCTGCTAATGGAATAAGTACTTTTTCACCAATATTGAGGAATTATTGACTTAAATCAAGCATTTTTATTTGCTGAAAGGTTAATTGTAAGTTAGTTCGATTTTATTTCAAGTCTACTATATTTGCGAAAATACTCGGTAAGATTTTGTGTTTTTGCAGTGCATGAGAACTGTTGTTTAACGAACTGTTGTTTAACGTTGGTTCATAAGACAAAGAGCCCAGTGTGATATAGGCAGTAGTTCTGTCACATGTCTCAGATGACCACAAAGGACATACTGTTGCTCTGATTCGAAGATCTAATCAAACAGAAGAAAATCAGACATTAAAGAAAATCTTTTACAAATAATATTTATACTTTAGGGCCAGAGTTGGGTAGCAGCGAGTTACATTTACCTGAGTAACGTTTTGGGGGAAAAATTACATGCAGGACAAAGTTTTTCAAACTTTTGTAGTCTATTTAAAACACTCTCGCTCCGTAAAAACACAATATCTTAATATTTACAACCTGAAATAAAAAAATATCAGCCTCTGAACGCTTTTGTTGTACCCAGGGTATTTTTAATTATTTATAGATTCTGAAAGGGTGGATTTTAAGCTTTCCAATCGTCAAACACATGGAAATCCAGTAGCAAAAATAATTATTCTTTCCTACTAGTTTTGTATGAATGAATACCACCATCTACCATCTATTGTATTTAACTAATTTAATTTAATCATTTTTAATTAAAAATGATCAATATTCTAATTTATTAAATATGTCTGTAAACACATGCACATTGCAGAAGAAAACCCATACCAGATGATTGAATGTTGCAAAGCCATCTGGCATGAAACGAGGTGAGTTGTAGTTATGAATGAAGCTGACTGTTCCTATGTGAAGCCTTGGAACAGTCAGGCTTCACATTGGTTTTTAGTTCATAACAGGCTTTTAGCTCATATGCTATGAACTAAAAGCATATCCTATATTCTGGATTTTATTAAATCCTTCCGCCTGAATGCAAAACAACTTCCAAGAAACTCTCAATCCTGATAGTTTCCTTCAGATTGCTGCGATTTCATTTGAAATTTGCCTTATCTCTGATATGAAATTGCTCGAACCTGTTCGGCTCAAAACGAGCTCCAACAATAAACACGCTCATCTTGAAATTTCTGCTTAAATGCAAACCCACATTGGAGCGAAATAATCCACATCAGATTAAGCAGTTTAAGCTTTAAATTTGTTTTAGGAATTTTATTTTAGGCTTTACCATTTGTCTCTTTTAGAGCAGAGATTATTACTTCCGTTGTTCTAAATTGAGCTTTGTATCTTTTTAGTACCGTATTTTCCGGACTATAAGTCGCACCGGAATATAAGTCGCACTTTTGGGGGAAATTTATTTGATAAAATCCAACACCAGGAACAGACATGTCATCTTGAAAGGCAAT
>CAEGAD010089640.1:0-14197 GCA_903067055.1 Poeciliopsis paucimaculata
AGTTATAAATTTGACGGTCTAAATTAATGTTTTGGTTGTTTATTCTATGTTACATGACTTTGTGTTTTTATGTTTGTTATGATGTAAAGCACTTTGAAATGCCTTGCTGCTGAAATGTGCTATACAAATAAAATTTGATTGATGATTGATTGATCTGCTGAGAAAACATGAAATCATTGGAAACAGATGTGTTAGAGCAGACACACATCTAAAATATGCAGGACCAAAGTCGAGGACTGTTGACCTAAAACAAATCTGAATATTTCCCTGGATGGCTGAAAGGTTATCATTGTTAACAAAAGCTACCAGACAACAAACACTAGAATTAAGGAAATATTTTTGTTAACCGAAATAAAAAAAAGAGACTTTGGACAAAAGGGGAAACTAACAAACTGTGATGAGCATCCCCTGCCGCCCCCCCAAAAATTACTGAATATATGTAAAAATGCGATTAGTTTTTGTGTGTCTCATTAGTATAAAGTCTGGTGTCTCGCGGTTTTCCTTGTTCTACTGCGTTATTCCAGCAGATGGCAGGTATGTAAGTAAAGTCATCTTTCTTGTCAACAACTAGCCTCGTGTCAGGAAAAGTCGGGAGAAAGCACCAGAACCCAATGTGGGATTACGGTGAATATAATTGTTGAGAAAAGCAGGAGTCTTATAGTGGAACCAGATCACATTTGTGGAAAATTTAAACTTTCATTACAAAAAAAATAAATGAACTAACTGAAACAGTGTTGAAAAGATGTTTGCTAATTACTTTAGAATTACATATTTATTCATTGCATCATTACATTTGTTGCCTTTGTTTTGTCTATGTTCTGTCCAGCTTTTGATACTTATCTGTATTAATTTACTCATTAATACAGTAATGAGTATTACTGAGTAATGTTACTCATTATATCAAGAATCCATTTGCTTTTAATAGTTACATTACTTTTGATTATCGTTGTTATCTTGTTATTGTACATGACGTTCCTTTGATATTTTAATTCTACAATTCCAATCCAAACAGCATAATTTTGGATGGCTGAAGTGAAACTTACTCATTGTAACAGAGTGTTCGGAAAATTAGGTTCATTTCCTGATAATGAGGCGAGGAATATCTGTGAAATGAGAAACAATCGTTTCTAGGAGTCTATAAAAGGGCTGCAAAAACACTGACCTTACATGTTTGGACAAGGCATAAACAGTTAATTTAAGCAAGATAATTTCCTTTGTTAGAATTGCGCTGACATGCACATTTTGTGCATCTCTGTTCTTATTGTTGGCAAGTAAGAGGCCCAAATCCTTGTAATTTCTGTCTTGACTGTTCTTTATAACGAACACATTTCTAACACTATTAGAAACTAAAACTAAGGATTTTCAAAAATCAAAAAGCTCCCATACTGCAAAAGAAAACTGTGTTTGGCTGTTCTAACCTTCCATAAAAAGTTCATCTCATGTTTTGATCAGAGGAAATTGTTGTGAAACATTTGGGAAGAAATTCCTCAGTCCCCTTTAAGTACTGAAATATTAACTGACAGCGCCGACGCCTCCCGATAAACATGATTATCAGTGGCAGACAGTCACGCTTCACGCTTTGTTAGTTATCATTACCAGAACATGAGGAAATGACACAGTGAGTTGCTGAAGTGCTCAAACTGCCTCAAAGTGGATTTATGGGCCAGACGATAAAACGAGAGGAGACTAGAGAGTTTCAACGTACTCTGTCTTGATGAAGGCGTACTTGTTGATCGTCTCGATGACGTCTTTGAAGAGGATCTTGGAGGTCAGCGTGTAACCGTGGTGTACGATGGGCTCTCCATCCTGGCCGTCCCAGCAATCGACTGCGGGTAAATGACAGCACAGATACACTGAGCAAATAATACCATTATTTGCATAAATAAGAGTGTTTTCTTCCTAAGCTTATAAAACATGAGTGAAAGAAGGCGTCTGATTGTGACAAGTCTGTAAAAGGAGGAAAACAACAAGAAGAGGAAAAGGATCGAAGTGTCTGAGAACCACTGGCTGGTTTTAGTTCTGGTGAAGTCAAGACATCACAACCCAAAACCTTTTAATCTTCAAGTACTCCGTTAACCACAGAGTTGTTTTTTATTTGCTCATGCAAACCTGGCTGACATCAGGCATGGGTGGGCATTGGGGGCATTGCCCGCCCACAGCGTCAGTCGTGCCTACCCTGGACTGGAAGGTATTTGTTATTTTTACCTCAAAGTGGCCAACTCTCTGTTATTCCTGCTAAAATTGTTTAATTTGTTAACACCTTGTAACCTGCTTTTCTGAGCCGCCTTTAAACGCAACATGAGCGCTATGACGCTCGTGCTGGGTTTACACCTGTGCGGCAGCGAAGGAGTCCTGCTGCTGCGCAGAGCTGCTCGGGTGTGTTAGAATCATGGTAGCAAAACGCAAAGAACTTTGCACAGTTTTCCCTCAAACTAACCGACTGAGTTGAGTAAAGCTGTTCAATACTGGTAATATATTGTAATGTAATGCTTGTCAGCTAAGAGATGACGAGCTAATACCAGTATAGCACCTTAAGCTTGCTAACAAGTAACCTGTAGGCTACTGATGTTGTCTATGTTCAAAAGTGGGTGGTACTTGTTACATTCACTTGAGTAATTTTTTGGAAAAAAGGTACTTATAAGAGTAGTTTTACTGAACTGTACCTTTTTTTTTACTTGAGTAATATTATTAATGCTACGTAAATTCATTTTAAATATAATTTCAGTAGGACTTAACTGCCCATTTTCAGGAGAGCTGCATCAAATGTCATACTCAAATATCAGGTGAAATTTGGCTAAGCCATTTTGAGCATGGGAATGGTTCCAGGGTGAAAATAAAAGCTTTTAGGCCTGGGAGGTAACAAAACATAAAGCTTACTCTTAGAATTTAGTTCATCTTGTTCAAGTTCTGAATTTTGTATTTTCCACCAATCTGAACGATTACAAAGCAATCTCCTTGCTGGAGACAGAGATGCCTAATGATTTCCATTTGGATTAAATATTAAACATTTATATGTGATAAAATGTCACTTTGCAAAGACACGCCATTAGTTCCAATCAGACTGTTTCACATAAAACGAGTCAATATGGCCTCCATCAGTGCATCAATATACATTTAGAGCATCACACTGCGATGTTTAGCACCATAAGGGCTGCTTTGCTTCCCCCTCACGAAACATTTCTTAATCTGAAACATAAGCTATAAATGGCTTTATGCTCAAAGTTTCTTTGTTTTCTTCATGATTTTTAACCTGGATAAAACAGATTGGTTGTAACAGGTAACAGTGCAGAGAAAACATTGAAAGATGCAGAAACTGTTTTCAATGTTTTCTTAAAACCTGGAAGTAAAGAGGAGAACCATCGTCTTCCACCAGAGGGAGTTTCTAAAAACAAACCTGAAATGTATTTATATGAACAGCTTCTCTAACTTTAATCATCATATGAGTGGGACTGAGTGTTGGTTGATACAGATGTAAAGTGGGTGGGGGTTCAATTATAGATCTGCCTTCAACCTCCTAAAAAGACAAATTAAGCTCTAAAGGCTCACTAGACACAACACTCTTTGTTCTTCTAGTCCAACGCATTTGGAAGACAACAAGGAACATTCCCACACACCACACTTCCACTGAATGAAGGCAGACTGTGGGGGATATAAATGCTAAATACTCTGAATTTAGACTGCAGTATTTGACTTGCTAACAATCATAAGCACTATGGCAACATAATGTTTACAGATTAATTATCTGCTTTACTGAAACACAGTTCTCATATTACAACAAGTCCGTATCCGTAACAGTCTAGATTTTGTTGCAATAAAACATTCGTCTTTATTCCATAACAAATCTCAAATAAGAAAAAAAAGATGCAAAGTCTGCTTGCTGCAGAAATAAATTATTATTGTTATTGTTATGATAGTTACCTTCCACACAGCGACAGCCTGCCTGCAGCACCCAGGCATACATATCCACCCTGGACTGGGACATCAGCTGGTCTCCCATCAGGTAGGTGTTGTGCGATGAGGCGATGAAGTAGTTGCACAGCGGCTGGGTCATGTCCTGGTTCACATTGTAGTGCTCTGGGTTGAAGATGTCCCCAGCTGGACTGCGCATGTAGTTTGTAAAACCTAGAACAAAATCAAATGGTTTCAACTAAGCTATTTGTAAATGGTGGAAAGTTTAACAGGAAGGTGCACAAATTATTATCATGGACTCCAACATCACTTTTCAATATTTCCAAGGTGAACTTTTAATAGGACACACACACAGCTATCGGACATACTGTCCTACGGTTTTATAGTACATAATAAACAAAGTTTATTTATCAAAGCTGTTCCAACAATAGACCAATAACCAGTGCTAGTGCTATAAAAACAAAACCAATGTGAGGTTCCAAAGCCAGAGAACCACATCTCATCTCTTAAAACATCTTTTCTGTCTGGTTTCTGAAATTCTGCATGTGATCTCAGTGTAGTGTTGATTTCGGGCTAATATTTAAAGGCTGCACTAGCATTTAAATGATGTAAAAATGCTGACCAGCCTTTCCAATCCAATCTAAAGACATGAACTGTGAATAGAGTTCAGTAAGACAATGCCCTCTCCTTACTAATCTGTACTAATTTAACACAGAAAGAAAACATTATAGATAATTTTATATATATATATATATATATATATATGAAAACTATTATGAAATTATTATATATATGAAACTTAAATTAGAACCAAAACTAAAACTAAATGATTACATGTAAAATTTATGTATATTTACCATCAATTCCTAAAACGCCCTGCTTTTGATTTTCAGAGCACGGCTCAAACTTGTTGATGATCTCCAAGCAGTGGTCCTTGGTCACCTTTGTCATCTGCAAAATGAGGAAAGGCCATCTCTAAAAGATCTATTATGCTTTTGTTTCCCAAAAACGTAGACTGTTTTTTAAAGAGTAAATGAAGTTGTTTAAGGTGCATCCATGTCATTGTTCCAGCCATCCTGCCTGGTAAAGAAAAAAAAAAAATCAGCCTGGTGCCTGGGAGCTGCTGTTTGAAGCTGATGATCATTAAAGAGGAGTGGCCAGTCCTCTGACAGCACAGACTCGTATGTCACTTTGTCAATGCCAGGTTTATTTATATGGCACTTTTAAAAACAGGTTAAAACTGTGCCAAAGTGCTATACAAAGACAATAGCACAATCAAATAAATTGAAAATAAAACTAAAGCATCACATCAGAAAAGTTGCAGTATTAGGCCTCAACTAAACAGCAGCAAATAAAAATAAGTTTGGAGAAGCGATTTACACTTTCTGACCATCAATGTGGTTCCATCAGACACAACATTCATTCTATGATAAAGCTCTCAGTAATCTAGTGGAAATGAGCCCATACCCATTATGACTACAATCTGCATCGAAGGGCTGCCAACTTTAACTTTTGATGATGGCACTCAACTAAATGTAATGTTCATTACTGGTTTCTCAGTTGGTGACTGTGTTTTTTTTAGGACTTTTTGTTTTTGTGTTTTTATGACAAAAGGCACTTTTGAACTGCATTTTTTCTTAAATATACAAATAAACTTGATTGATTGATTGATTGATTGATTGATTGATTGATTGATTTAGCCAGCAGACTGGCCTGATATGAGCCCCACAGAGTTTAGTCATCAGGCTGTTGTCAAGAGGAAGATGAGAGACCCAAACCTAACACGGCAGATGAAGGCAACAGATAAAAGCAATCTGGCCTTCCTGAATACCTACGCAGCTCCACAGGCTGATCACTTCTCTGCCACGCCACACTGATGCAGTAATTCATGCAAAAGAAGTATTTAGTGCAAAGAAATCAACAGGCTTTTAGCATCAGCTTCATTTTCTGAAATGGCTTTTCCAAGATATTCAGATTTTCTCTGATGTCCCTGAATATAAGAGGCCTTTGTGTACTCATTTACAGCCACTGTCCATCAATATTGTAAGACATTAGCAAGCTTTTTATTACCACAATGAAAGCACGTGTTTACCTTCTGCTCAGTCTCCAGGAAGCGAGTGATGTCATCTGTGTCCAGGTGGTCTTTGTGGTTGCTGTAGGTGAGCATAAGGAGGTACAGATCTCTGCGGGTCGACATCATCTTGTAGAAGGAGCAGAACTCCTCAAACCCCAAAGTTCCCTGTTTGTCGTCTGTGTCTGCCTCCTACAGCAATCATAGAGCGAAGTTGTTATCCCACCAGTTTAACGTCCCAACTAATGTTTTATGTTCATCTCCATGGATCTAGAACGCAGTATGGCATGTCTGCTGGAGTGATCCCAAAATATACAGTTGGTTTTCTATGCAATAATTTCCCCAAAAACATCAACAGTTTTCAGTAGTTTCAAAGTTTATCTAATTTACAAATTAACTGCAGTAAAAAAACAAAACAGAATGTTTTTTTTTTAAATCAGGAAAAACCGTAAAATACAACTCAAATATAGAGACTCATTATCTAGTCTTGATTGATCACTGACGGTTAGTTTGGTAAGACTCAAAACGACTCCACTTGTCTGTTCCCTGACTTGATATCAGTAGGTAGGTATTTTTGGACTATAATCACAAGCAACACATTATTCTACACTACTGTTCATGTGATCCTGCCCATAAAGGGTCCATATGCCAAACAACACTGGAGGCAGCCACATACTGGACACTGCTGACGTCTGTGCCAGCTGGAGTTTGGCCTCTGAGTAGCACTGAGTGGTTAAAAAAAGAACAACACCGATCCAAGAGCAGCAACTACTATGTGTAATCTGACATGGCTAACTCCTGAGCAGGACTGCGGAGGAGTTTCATTAGCTGAGGGCTTTAGTTGTAATTTACATAAAATGTGTAGATCATACAACAATTTTGAAGAATGTACTCCAAAAATGATCTTTACATACTTTTCCTGGTGGGCGGAAACCTTCCAACAAGACACACAATTTCTTTTAGATAGAAATGGAGAGACTGGACAACAGTACTGAGATATTTGCACAGCTTGGAGCACATCGCACATAGATGCTGCTAAATTGTGACAGTTCAATAACAAAGTGACAAACATAGTCCAAGTAGATATTTTCCAAGAGTTAACCGAGATATTGCACTCTCACTGTGTTCTATTCTGGAATATGGGCAAAAATCAGTCAGAAGTTGCACTAAAATGAATGAAAGGCATAAAAATGTGTTCATTTGCATACATATTTACAATTATTGTCACTCAGGACACATCATGGAGCCAGCAGAATAACAAAGCAGTGGAAGCACAGCTGGGGAACACCCACAAAGCTTCTGAGCCTTTTTGCTTCCACCATGTTTAATGCATGAACTTAAGTGCTAAGAAGGCTTGTTCTTTGGGAGCGTTGACAGAGGTAATAATTCACCACTTAGCAGAGCAGCTGCTGCCTCTGCCTACAAAGTTTAACTGTCCCTTGAACATCTAAACTCTGGGTGTTATTTAGTGCTTCAATACCATGTTTCAATCGGTCACTACAACAGGCCATGCCACGAGGAAAATCATCATGCCTTTTAAAAACAGGGATAATACTCTGCACAATATGGCCTCTTAAAAACTGCCTGTACATGTAAACTGAGCAGTTGGTTTTCCTAGATTGCCACTGTTTCACCTGAAATAGTCACACAACTTGCAACTGAGGCAGAATTTAAGAAAACCTGAACTAGGAATAGCTGACTCTTACTCACCATGCAGCCATCAGTCAGAATCATAAATTTTACCAATAATATCAATACTGCTATAAAAATCAATTATACTTTAGCAGTATGAAGAATTATAGTTCTTGTGTTTTGAATAAAGTGTACATAAATTTTACTTCTTTGTTTTAAAGGTCCAGTGTTCTGCTTCCTTGAACAAGCTAGCTTAGGTCTGCTGCCTACAGAACATGTTCATTACTTTTAATACACAAAATAATTCTCACGCATTTGAGATTTCACCTGATCAGTTCTGCCTGTTTTGAGTTCATTTAGGAACACACCTAAACTGTTAGAGCTACATGACGATTATGCTAATAAGTTGCTGCTGCTGGTCACACACTCCTAACTCAGTGTTTACAGTAGCATCTCAGACACATGAAAATGGCTCCAAACAGATGAACAGTGGCACATTGTTGACCCTGAAGCAGAAGAAGAGGAGCATCCTGAATAACCATCAACCCACAACCACTGAAGGATTAAACGTTGTGGCTCTGAAACACATTTATATCGTTATTAATTCAGACTGAGGATTCTGCTTCAATGTGCTGTGATGTGAAGTCCAGCAGCTGACATCAGCACAATAATTCAGCACACAAAATGTTTCTTTCCCCGCAAATGCAACCTTTTTTAAAATATGCATTGCGAGGCTAAGGGAGAAGCACTTCTCTCAACATGCAAAAAACCCCAAAATAAAATAAAATAAGTCAGTGTTGGCAATGTCCGAGCGTCCGACGTGTTTTCACAAACACTGCATCACTACATTTCCGACAGTAAATGCGCAGACATTATGGAGAATGTAACAAGACTAGCAGAGGCGATTGTTCAGCGTTAGCTTGTACTAAAAGTCAAATCATGTTAATGCCGAACAACAATACAAAACACACAAGACATGCTTACATCACCATTATCTGCAGAATTGTGAAGAACAGTAGGAACACAACCTCCTTTCAGTCCAAGTATTTTGGTAAATCCTGCTGTGAAATGTTGGTATTTTTCAAAGTACTCCTTCCTAAACTACAACTTTCTTTGGCCATTGCAAGCAAAAACAAAATTAAGCCACACAGCTCTGTTATCTGTGACTGGGAGAAAATGGACACGTGCTCTGTACTGCAGTCGATAGCAAAACATTTTTCTTTTCCAGCAGCCATTGTGCAGCAGTAACTTAACATCTTATTGTAATGAAGATTACAAGAGGGGCTGGGTTTGGCTCAGGATTACTAGGTAATACAATTTTCACGCAACAATTTTGAGATTTTAGAAACATGCAAAAAGTGAATTTTGAATTATAGTGGACCTTTAATGTGGTTAACTAATGAGAACAATGAAGGGGGATATGTGAGGGAATTACCACCAGGATTATCATATATCTGAGCAACATTCTAATCTCAAATTAGCCTAACACTGCTCAGCTCTGCTGTAAAGCTACTTTTACAGCCATTAAATTAGATCACAAAGTAACTACATTGATACTTTTTAATCCTATTTTACATTTCTTGTATTGCATATTGTTGCATATTAGTTGACATTATGGCAGAGCCAATCTTCAGAGAGGTAAAGACTCTAATAAGGTTAAGCCAAGAAAGTAGCCTAGTGACTGCAAGCACACAAATCTGCATAGATGTCCACACACGCGCCCACACGCACACACAGAGCCAGATTGGTGCCCAGTGCGTTTACGCCGCATTACAGAGCAGGCCATCTGTGACCCAGGAGCAGCATATGGAGAACATGCTCAGGACACTGGTCTTAGGGGAAGCCAACTGGCTGCCAGCTCTGGAGGAAGAGGGCTAAAACAACATGTTTAACAGGTCAACATGCTAATCCCTGTGCTGCGTGTCAGCCAACATCTGCAGCAGTCAGTGTCTTCAGTGATCAATCACAATCTGTCAGGAAGGAAGTACTTATAGCAGTTTCAAATCACAAAATAAGCCCCTTGACATTAGCAGTCAGTCACTAAAGTCCACCGCTGCTGTAGCTTCAAAGCTATAGTATCCTTTAAGAAATAGATAAGATATTCAAACAAAAATAAAAAAAATATTTAGTAAGCCTGACTATGTTTAAGGTCCTACATTCAAACCTAAAGTTGAATGTAGGACCTGCGGTCCTGAGTCCTACACTCAGACTCCCCTGTCTCTCCAGGGGAAAGCCTGCAGTCATTGAAGAACTGCAAAAGACATTTGTTTCATAAAACAGATACCTGCTAGGATTGTTAATATGAAGAACCAAAACTAGGCATATGTTTTGTTTATATATTTTGTTTTTGTTTTTCCTTACACACGTTGTCATCAAGAAATTAAAATGCATGCTGTTTTTTCTTTTCCTTATACAAAGGTTCATCAAGAAATGCATAGATTTTATTTGGTCATTTTACTTTTACATCAAGAAACGTATTTTGTTTTGCCTTTTGCCTGCTAACCAACTTCCGCGGCCGCTTTACTTTAACTATCAAAAACCTGATGGCTGAGCTCCGAGTTCATGAGAGCCGCTAAAACATGTTCAGTCCAAGCATCCACAAGGAAAATAATAAAGTCAGGAGTTTATACCATTATTTTCTTAAAAAAAAAAAAAAAAGTTGCTAAGCTTTCACTCATATTTAGGAGTCATCACAATAATTACAGTTTTTTTTCTGATTTTTTTCTTGACTAAAACAAACCTGAATATAATAAAATAAGGTAAAAGTGAAGTATTTCTATCAAAGCAACAGGGGTAAAGGGACATAATTAAACAAAACATCAATTTACAATTTTATGGTTAAGAAAACATGCAGTCCAATGTTTGTCAGATTATCAGCACAGATAATCTGACAATATTATATGCATATGATATTACTTTACAACTTTAAGCTGATATTAAACAAGTGTTAAATCAGCATTTCTGCATTAAAATGTGATTTCTTGATCTAATGTATTCTATTTTTAAAAATTGTGCTTCAATTGGTTTTGGGTTTAAACTAAAAATGATCGTAATAAAACAGAGATGAAGGCTTGTGCACATCAGTGCAAGTGTACTAAAACTAGAAAACCAAGAATTTTAGTGTCCATTTTTATCAGTACCTTGAACATCTGTTTGACCTTTTGTCGAGGCAGGTTGACATTGAGTTTATGCAGAAGCTGAAGAACCTCATTGATGCTTAAACTCCCGTCGCCGTTTTTATCAGCCTCAGTGAACGTCTGCTTCAGCCACGTGACAAAACTCTGGTTAAGGAAAGCTGAACAAAACATGTGATGTATCAATTTGAAAAACAGAAGCAGCAACACAAAATGTTCCTCCAATGTACATTTTACACATGTTTATAATGTGGGACAGAGCCTCATCAGTGTTGTAGCAGCTCTAATTGATGACTCGGTGAAGGATATTGATCGCGGGTGCGTTGCCTCTTTGCCAAGCTGTCCTCGTCACTGATCCCGGCCATCAGGTACTTGAGGCCAGTGATCCAGGTCCGGGCCTCCTCTCCTGTTCCAGATATCAGGTCCAGGGACTCCATGTGTTCTCCGTAATACAGACTGAAGCAGCAGTTTGGGTCAAAGCTGCCATCTGCATACCGCTGGAAGATCTCAGACTGCTTTCCCTCACAGACCTCACGGATGGAGTCAATGGAGACTGTGAAAACAGGAAGTTTATTTAACTGAAAAGGAAAACCTTAATACAAAAGCGATATTTAAAAAAAAAAGGAGACACTTTTATCAAAACAACATAAAAAAACTCACAATTATACAAGGTGGGTCAATGGCCCTCTTTAATGTTGGCTGTAGAATATGGACATGCCTTGCAGTTAAACTGAAAGATACACTGCTTTTTAATAAAATTTTAAAAATAACCCCCGACCTCTCACTTAAATAAATAGACCATGTGTGGTAGTACTATTTACAGTGCATCAAACGTTATTTTATTGCCATTAAATATCAGGACAGTGTGACTGAAATATTACAACAAAATCGACAGAGTTGTTCTGCTAGAAAATTATTTTATTAACTTACAAAAATCAAATCAAATCTCTGGTAAGCTGGAAACTTTATGAAATTCTTGAAGATATTGAATACTGATACTGATTGATACTGAATCTCGATCTTACTTCTGACACGTTTCACATCAGTGACATGAATGTCAAAATGAGACATGGCCATTCTGCCTGCTGATGCTTTGAAAACTAATGGACACTTATCGGATATAGCTCCACATACGGAAGTGGCACAGATCAGATTTTTCTTCTGGAGAACAGATTAGAATTGAGCCGGTCAGATTGCCGTGAAAAAGCCGGATAGAGGTCGCATTAGCCTGCTGTCTGAACGTAGCCTTATTCACTCAGTCTCACTAACCTAGCAACAACCTGTTGAGGGCCTTGCACAGCAGCAGTTTCAGGTTTTGTCAGCGGCTTCGAAATAAAAATACCATGTCAATGAATAATTATATTTATTGGTATAAAAATCTTACACTGTGCTGCATCACCCAGCCCTATTGCCCAGCACAGCGATTTTCTCCGTGTTATTCTTTTGCCAAGTTATCTTTCTGGCATCTATAGTGGAAGCGCAGAAAGAAAAACCTTTCAGAGTGGTAATCACAAGCATTTTGTTTTAAAGTCCTTAATGAGGTCATAGTGTTAACACTTTGCATTTTTCAAATCCTCTCTGGGCTCTAGTAATTGGTAAATATCCAGATTTTCTCAACCTTAAAACAGCAAGGCTGACTTTTTAGCCTTGTTCATTCATTAACCGCTGATGCAACGAGAACGTCTACTCACATTTAGAGGACATCAAGAGTCTTAATGAGTTTGCACCAGCCCCCCCACCATCATTTACTACCTCGATTTAAAACAAGTCCACAGTTCTACCGGTGTGCCAGTTAAGTGTGTGGGTTATTTTTATGTTAGGGCTGGTGTGTAAAACACTATTTGGACAGATTAAAGCTGATGAATAATTAAACTGACTTAAGAAGCTTATTATTCCCAGGACTACAGAGGAGGGGGAACCACAGGAAACTGATCCTCTGAGCCCCCGTGGGATTAAAAATATTTTTGATATTTTTGTGTATTCCTATGCAATATTATAACTGTACAGCCATAAAATATGCCACTGGTTGGGTTCTGTGTTTTCACATTGCCTCCTCTCTAGTACAAGAAATGTTTTGTTTTGGTGGTCTAAAAAAATCTAAGCTTGCATTTCCAAATAAATTATCTCCATGAATAGGAGTTTGTACATTTCAATGCTGTATTTTGTGATTTCCATTTTACTTTTCTTTTCCAATTTTGTTTTCACATATGAGGTTGAATGTGTTTTTTTACTCATAAGTCCCTTATATAGTCATAGTATAATATTCTCTTTGGATTTTGCCTGATATAAAATTAGTATTTTATTAAGCACCGATTCCTGCTTATCCAGATGTCTAATAATTTCCAAATTGAGATAGTCCCATCTGCAGAATGTGCAGAAATCCTGTTGCACCAACTCATAACTTGCTCTGAAAATCTCTTATTTGACCTTTATCCATTATTGAGAAATGTGCTGTTATACCTCTAAATTATATTATATTGCTTCTGTAATTTTCTTTGGCAAACTTGACCCCAGATTTATAGTTTTTGTTTGGTATGTTTTCCGCAATTCTTGTAAATACATTGCATTAATTTTATTTCTTAATATTTTGAGCTTTCATTATGTTCCAGTTTTTGTTCCTGTTTTGTCTCAGCCTCTTCTGATAATTTTAGATGGTTTGTTCTCTTATCATTTTAACCCTCATAACTGTTTTTTGTGTCCCAGACTATTTCTGGACTAACCTCTCCATTAAGTGTTTCTTTTAGAAATATATTTATGTCAGATTTGATTAGTTCTGTAAACTGCAAGTCATTCTGTCATATTTAATCTCCACTGTGCATCTGTGAGGTCCTCATCTAAATTTAAATTTAATAATAGGGGGCATGATCATAGAGGTCAGTGTTGCCCATCTCACAGTTACAAATCCTTGGTAATCTTTTTTAAAAGCAAAAAATGATTTATTTTAGAGTATAATGTATGTGCATGGGAGAAATTAATACAATCATGGCTTGTTGGATGTAAACTCCTCCACATGTCTGTAATGCCGTACTCCAACATGAGAACTTTAATTTTCTTTTGTAAAGACGTTTGGGGAATTTGTTTTGTAGCCATGGATTGAGTCTTGTATTACAATCCCCTACACAGATACCAGTTAATTAAATTAAATAATTTTTTTTATAACATGAAAAGTCGCTGCCTGGTGGAGCTGAGTAGATTTGGATAGCTTTTCTTTAATTATTACATATAAATTGCATTTTGTTTCTGTAAAGTGAGGAATACTTTCACATTGTACGACAAATAAACATAGAGGATGGGAATCTGCGTCTGACGGTGTGTGTGTGGGGGTGGGCGTGTGTGTGTGTGTGGGGGGGGGGGGGGGGCGTGGGTGTGTGTGTGTAAAAATTTAAATTAATATGCTGTTCCAAAAAAACAAAATTTAACATAAAATTATTAACTTAAATGATACCAGAAA